>PVIJ01006538.1:0-91199 GCA_004024925.1 Scalopus aquaticus
GCTGGGGTACAGGCCAGAGGCGTGGGGCGGCGAGAGGGTTCACCAGAGACGGAGTGGGGAGCAGAACAGGCAGATCAGAAATACACTGCTGAGGGGAGCAGCGGGCAAGGCAGGAGAGGTCTGCCGCGCCATGTGGGATTGATTTTGTTTTCTTTAGTACTCATTTTTTAGAAGTTTTATTTGTTCAGGCTGCTGTTTTTATTTTATCTCTTGTACTGTTACAGGGCAGGGAGAGGGGCACCCCAAAACCCCCAAACCTGCCCTTCTAAATAGGTCTGCATCAGGACAAAACATATAAGACCTTTAGTGAAAAGAAAATTTAATACAATTAGTGTAATAATACAGAAAAGACAAAGAATATAGTTTCTAAACTAAGCACACAAAGTTACCCATCACCTCTTGGGCAAAAGTCCACCCAAATGGGATTGGCCCAAGGCAAGAAATCCTGCCACAAGTGTAAAACAGCTTTTGGCGGGGACCCATACAAAAGGGTCAAAAACAGCCAGACAATTCTGGGAGGAAAAGAACAAAATCGAAATGAAGATCAACGTTGCCATTGTCACCTCCCCACGGGTCTCTCACCCACATCTGTTTCACACAGTCCAGTGCAGCTTCTTTACATATCCCTCTGCTCCTTGCGCCTCTTCTAGCTCTCCATCCTGCTTCCTTCCTTCTTCCTTTTTTTCTCTTTCCTCTTCTCCAGCTTCTTATCTTTCCTGCTCAGCTCCACCTTCCCTTGGGTGGGGCAGGGAACCTGGAACACTCCCCTTTCCTGAGGACCACCCTCTTACACTACTATGGCTGGATAAGTACAGATAGAGTCAGGAATGTTGCTGCCATACCAGCTTTATCAGAAAGTTTCTGCCTTCCTTGCAGAATCATTGGTTGTAGCTTAGGGTTTCTGTGGGCACATTAATTCTGAATAGAACCTGGGGATTGTGCTTATTAACTAGAAGTGTAGCGGTATGGGTCGTGAGTTCCTAACAGAACTCAGGCACTTACATACTCAGTAGAACACTGCTGTTGCAGCAGTTGTGGTATTTAATTGAACCTGAAGGTCCTTTGGAATGTTCCTAGTCCATTATATTAAAGTAAGTGGAAAGACCTCTGCGAAAGTTTTTAAAAATGCTATTCAGTATTTATGATTTAGTTAAATAGTTAAGCTGAGGACTTTTGGAATCATATAGGGCTATGGAGAAGGAAGCCATACATTTATAGAGACCTTCATGAAACATGAAATTGTGACACTGAATTAACCTTTCTTTCCCAGCCCCCTGCTGATGCATCTGGCACTGATCCAAGGAGTAGCATGTGACTCAGATTCCTCCTTAACACTCGTCCATTTTTCTTTTCAGGGTTGTAGTTGATAGAGCATATGCACATAATTCATTTGGAATGTTCAGGAAGGATGTGTGGAATTTATCTTTAGGTTTTAAGAAATGACTGTGATTGAATATTTTAGTTTGCTTCTTTTGAGTAGGAATTTTTGTTCTGTGTTTGATAAATGTGCAGCACAGCACCAAGGGGACTGAGCTAGCAGGGACCGGGAAGCCAGTCAAACATTCTGTACCTGTGACTTCCAGGTCTGACCGTGATTGCAGTGGGACCTCTCAGAAACCAGAAACAAACTATGAACCTGAGATATGGTATCTTTAAACTTCGCTGAGTAATTCTTTTGTGGATTTACTATCCTTTCAAGAATTGATAAAAATTTTGGCCTGTCTTCTCAGATAATTGCCCATTTGCACATTGACAGGTTTGTGTAAACTGTAGGACGTATGTGAACCAGTGCATTACACTAACAGCCTCTACTTTATATATTTACATTTTAGCATATGGCTTTCTTCTAAGAATATAAGCCTTAAAGATTTAGGATGAGAATTAGAAGAGTGAGTTTAGGACTTCCAGGAAAATTTTGTTTTTTTGAAGGAGTAGCGAAAAAATGGTATTTTCCCATCAGAAATCCACTTACTTTGATAAATATACTAGTTCGTGATAATGCACTAGTACTAGATAAAGTACTAGTTTGTGATAATGCACTAGTACTAGATAAAGTACTAGTTTGTGGTAATTGTCCCTTTTTCTGCTAAATGTACAGTAGTGTGCATCCAGTCAAACCATTCTTCTGCACTATTGGTCATAAAAAATAGTATCTCGCTAGCGGTGCATTCACAAAGACAGTCTAGCTAGGAAAAACTAAAAAGTGCAAATTCTCATTTTGGCTTCTACAGGAATAAAGAGGGAGAATTCATTATGACAAGCGTTACAAATAAGCCTGTATTAAAGCAATAACATATGATGATGGCACATTGTTGGAACACCCCATGAAAGATAATTTGCATGGAAGATGATTATTCAATAGGGCTTTAATTTACAAGAAACATTCCACCATATAATTGAGCCCTTTACACACACTGCCTTGGTTCAGTAGATTGCATTTGCTCCCTGCATATGTACAATGCCGTAAGGGTGGTTAAAATCTGATTCAGTCTAGCTGGAAGGTGCAACGGCAGCTGAAAGTCATGTCATAAAAATATACATTATTAAACATTTGAGAATTGTTTTTGAAATCGGTTTTCTGTTGGCTGGCTTGTACCAGAAAATTGATTGCCTAATTTTTTTTTCTAATAAGATTTTTATAAGATTATTTGGCCCTGCTGACCACTAGTTAAACTATATGGTTCAATTTAAAATTTTTTCACTTTCATAGGCCATGCACCTATAATGTACTTTTGTGAAATGAGCAAACATAGTCTGCATTTATAGTCATTATGGAAAGAAAATTATTTGATGATAAAAAAGACATTTCAACGACTGGCTGACTAGTGATTAAATGCCTGGAGAGATAATATATGGTTTAAAAAATAGGTAAGTATCTGTATCTAATGTCTTCTCTGTCAGTATTTGCAGTGTATGAATAAGCTTCACTGCTTTATGACAGTGTGTGAATAACCTTTATCATACAGAAGACATTTTGCTTTAAAACAAAAGCAAAAATCCTGTGCTCTGTGAACTAGTTTTTTCCAGATCTTTTAAAAAAATTTTTTTTAAAGGTTTATTTATTTATGCATACAAGCCAAGGTACAGACCAGAGGCGTGGGGTGGCGCGAGGGTTCACCAGAGACAGAGTGGGGAGCAGCACAGGCAGATCAATGGAAATACACTGCTGAGGGGAGCAGTGGGCGGGCGAGGCAGGAGAGGTCTGCCGCACCATGTGAGAATCTCCCTGGCCAGGGGTCGAACCCACATTGCTGCTGCCGACAGCTCCACAGCACAGCGCTCAACAGCTGTGCCACCGGGGAGGCCCTTTTTCCAGATCTTTAAGCAGATTCGTCCTCATACATCTTCTCAGTATTTGCGTCTCTAAATTTTCTCTTTGCTCTGATCCTGGCCCCTGTTCCTTCAGCCCTGCCTTTGCATTCTGAAGAACCTTTGCTTGTGCCTGCTTCTTCTTTTTTTTTTTTTTAATATTTATTTATTTATACATACAAGCAGGGGTACAGGCCAGAGGCGTGGGGCGAGAGGGTCCACCAGAGACAGAATGGGGAGCAGAACAGGCAGATCAGAAATACACTGTTGAGGGGAGCAGCGGGCGAGGCAGGGGAGGTCTGCCGTGCCATGTGGGATTCTCCCTGGCTGGGTGTCGAACTCGCATCGCGTGCTGCCGACAGCTCCACAGCCCAGCGCTTAACCGCTGCGCCACCCGGGAGGCCCTGCTTCTTCTTGTTCCTACTTTTTCCCTTTCTTTCACAGCCAGATATCTTAGATAAATGGATTACAGTGCTAGTTAGTCATAAAGACTAACTTTTTAACCCCAGAGAATTTGGCTGCCTCTGTCTCTCAGAATCTCCACAAAGCCAAAATAGATGATGAATAAACAACTAAGTCAATGATCAGGTAGTAATAAGTGCTAATGGAGAGAACTGGTTCCAGTTGGGGACTTAGAAAGTGCCACATGCCGATGGGGAGCCATGTAGGGTGAGCTGAGAAAATCTCTCCATAAGAGGACACTTAAGGAGATAGATCTAAAGGGAGTGAAGAAGCAAATCATGCAAATATCTGACGAGAAAGGCATTCCAGGCAGCCGGCACAAAAACCTCAACGTGAGGACAATCTGTGCATTTGAGGCAGAACAAGGAGGATTTTGCAAGGTATGAGCGAGGGACCAAGACGGGATGGTTTCTGAGAGGTGAATATGTTGATGTGACATTGGGAGCATGTGGAAATTATCTTCTGATTGCTTGTATTTCTTCGGTGAGAGTAAGAATGTAACAGAAGGAGTTAGAGCTTTGAAGAGGTGTTCTGTTAAGATGGTGGGAGAGTAAGTGGATTCCAGCGAAGCATAATCCCTGTCCAGTAGCATCTGGGAATGTGCTAAAAAATGCAAATCCTTGGACCTCATCCTAGAAGTACTGAATCAGAAACTCTGAATTGAGGACAAATAATCTATGTTTTATTGAACTCTCTGAGTTATTGTAATGCACAGCAGTGCCGAGAACCACTGGGTTAGGGGGCTAAGTACAATTACTAAGTAGCCTTGACACCCACTTGAGTTTTGTGGTCCTAAGTTTAATGTGAAAACAATTTTTAAATTATGTTGAAGGGATGAGGGAATTAAGTTTCTCCAAGAGATTATTTTAAATGATTACCAGAATCTAAACTGCATAAAGAAATTAGTGAGATAGTGGTGGTGTAGGGGATAAGACTTAGCGCTGTTTCCTGATGGGCCTGAATTCCATCCCCCTGGCCTGGGCGCTGACCCACATGGCATGGCAGACCTTTCCTGTCTAGCCCATTGCTCCCCTCAGCAGTGTTTTTGAATAGATCCACCTGTTCTGCTCCCCACTCTGTCTCTGGTGAATCCTCTCACCCCCTCCCCACCTCTGGCCTACACTCCAGTTCTTGTATGCATAAATAAATATAAATAAATCTTTTTTTAAAAAAAGAAAGAAGGGAGGTCTGGGATTGGGGGCAGAGAAGAGATAAAAGGATCAATTGACTTCATTGTCATGGCCATGATGAAGAGGTCACTGGAATTCAGACACAAATCTTGACTGATTCCATATTTTAAAGACCTTGATTTTTAAGACATTGGATATCAGGCAATGAAGTACAGTGATCTGTGAGAGATGAAAAACATTCAAGACTGAACCTATGGTTGCCCCAGCTTATTACTAGGAAGGGTTTCTGTTCTGTGGGCAAAGAGGGGGAAGCCAGGTACAGCCTGCCAGTCTCCTGAGTTGAGAATATGGGGCTGGGAGTCTGATGAGGCTAGTTTTTTTTAAAGTTCCTAGGAAAAATTAAACTCTGTTTGCAGATGACATCATCTTATATATGCAAAATCCCAAGGAATTCACAACAAAACTACTGTATAGCAAATGAATTCAGCAAAGTTGCAAGGTACGAGATCAACACACAAAAGTCAGTTATGTTTCTATCCACAAATATTGAACAAGCTGAAAAGGAAATTAAGGAGGCAACTCCATTTACATTATCAACTAAAAAATTAAAATAACTTGTGATAAATTTGACCTAGGAGATGAAAAGATGAATACTTTGAAAACTACAAAACAGTGCTGGAAGAAGCTAAAGAGAACTTACGTAAATGGAAATATATTCTGTGTTCACTGATCGGAAGACAACATGTCTATACTCCCTAAAGTGTTCCCCATCAAAATTCCAACAGGCTTTTTTTTTTTTTAACCACAAAAAAATATATCTGTATTTCTATATTGGGTAGGAAGTAGAAAAAAAAGCCCCCATACTGGGCCCGACTCAGTGGCAGCTTCTCGTTCCATAGGGCTAAGGAAGACTTTGAGGAAATAAAAGTTGTTTGGAAAAAATCCAGGTGTAGTTGCTTTGTATGTTGTGATGGGTAGAAGGGATGAAGTGAAGTATGAAGGCCCTTCACACCCTCCATCTTGCCTCAGACCGTGTCCTGGAACCCTGGGGCGGAGAAAGCGCCACTTTCATTCCTGTTTCTTGGGGTTGTTGACAGCCACGTAGTGATAGAGAACGACAAGCAGGAAGAGCGACACGCCCAGCATGTTGGCGAAGATGGCGAGCTGCACGTCTGTGATCATCCTGACCGGCTGGGCTCGGCTCCGACGCGGTGTGCACACCAGCTCGAGGTAGTAAGCCTGAGCCGGAAGTCCAACAGGCTTTTTTTTTTTTTTTTTTTGGTAGAAATGAAAAGGCTGGTCCTTAAATTCATTTGGAATCACTAGAGTCCCTGAACAGACAAAACAATTTTTAAAAAGAATTGGAGAACTCCTACTTCCTAACTTCAGAACTTACTACAAAGGTCTGATAATCAGATCAGTGTGGCATTAACATAACGACAGAAATGTTGACCAACAGAATAGAATTAATGGTCCAGAAAATATACCTGTCTATCTACGGGGAATTGATTTCAACAAAGGTGCCTAGTCCATCCCATGGGAAAAGAATAGTTTCTTCCACACACAAAAGAATGAAGTTGAACTCTACTTCAGACCATGTGTGTGAAAATCAACTCAAAATCAATCAACAATAACTTGTGAGAATTAAAGAATAAGTGATCCAAAGAAAGCAGAAGAAATAGTCTTTGCTGTTTTTAGCTCCTGATTCTGTTGATTGCTCTGTAAAACATTTTATGCTTCTTACTAGTCTATTATTCTCATGCTGACATGAGATTTAACACATATTAGGTGTTTCTTTATAATGTCTGACTTGTCCTCATAGCATCCCAAACAAATCTGCTTGGAAGTTTGATGATCTAAGTTTTATACGTTGATTATCACTAGGACGTCACATCCTCTGGTATTTAAATATAATCTTACAATAACAAAGCCTTCTTGAAAAACAAGTATAGGTACATTTTAGGCTTTTAGGAATTTGTTGTTTTGAATTATCCTGTGACTCTTCTATACATTTCTATATATGTTTACCTTTCTTAGTGCCTGGTACATAGGTACTCAGTGATTGTTTATTGAATTAATAAATATTGTGTAAAGTGTAGTGATCATGAAAAATAAATTTCAAATCTTTCAATTTTTTGAAGTGTTACTACATGTCATGACAGTGATAAATGCAGGTGTACCTTTTGGAGTTCAAAGACATTTTGTACTAACTTGTTTCTGATAAAACAGTAGCTGTGTGGGAATAACTTGATCCCCTTGGATTATGTTCATATAATTGTTGGATTATTAAAGCATTTAATTAGCATTTCAGTTAGTGCTGATAGAAATACATCACCTTGTCTCCTGTCCCTAATTATACAATGTTGCAGGAAGTGGACCAGTGTAAGAGAGGTAGTTATATCCTCTTGGTGATATAGCATCTTAATTAAAATCAAAGAGTTCTTCAGTTTTGTGTGTTTGGGAAATGGCAAGGTGAAAACAGTTAGGGTTTTTGCTTTTTTTGGTCATTTTACTCTTGGTTTGATTGATTAGTAAAAAGCAAGCAGCAAATCAGATTACTTGGATATTTTTGATACTCTTGAGATGGAAAATTTAAACAAAAGGCAGAGGTAGATAAACATACTACATATATATGTTACTTCCAAAGAAATTTAATGCAATCCTTAGCAATGGCTTTGAGTAGAAGTACTATCTTCATTTGTAGATAAGATAATGCATGTGTCTCAAATAACTGGAGACAAATGAAATTGATACTCTGCATTAGTTGTGCATTATGTATTGTGTATGATAAAGAAACAGCAGCTGCCTGATGCTTTTGCCACCATCTGCCTGATACTCTACACTCCAAGTGAGTGGATATTGCCTGTAGGTTCACTTTTTTACGGTTAGAATCGTGAGCATCCTGTGTAAATTAACATCCACAAACTCAGACAACAGATGGGAGAATGACAGAGGAAAGCAGAAGCACAGTAAGAAAAGAAACCCAAGGAACAGAGGAATAAATAGGGTGTTGAAACTTGCAAATACCTGAGGCTTATTTGTTTGTTTTTTTTAAAGATTTTATTTATTTATGCATACAAGAACTGGGGTGTAGGCCAGAGGAGTGGGGTGGTGAGAGGGTTCACCAGAGACAGAATGGGGAGCAGAACAGACAGATCAACGGAAATACACTGCTGAGGGAAGCAGTGGGCGAGGCAGGAGAGGTCTGCCATGCCATGTGGGAATCTGCCTGGAGGGCCAGGCGTCGAACTTATAGAACTCACATCACAGCTGCCCACAGCTCCACAGCGCAGCGCTTAACTGCTGCACCACCAGGGAGGCCCCCTGTTTGTTTTTTTTAAGGTAACCGTTCCCTATAAGTGAATCTAAAAGAGCAAATTCAGATCATTAAGAATTTGTATTGGTGATTACAACTACGTATTAATGTTTAGTTTCCAGTAAGAACATAGTCAAACTATAAAGATTTTTTTTTTTATTTATGCATACAAGCTGGGGTACAGGCCAGAGGCGTGGGGCGGCGAGAGGGTTCACCAGAGACAGAGTGGGGAGCAGAACAGGCAGATCAGAAAAACACTGCTGAGGAGAGCAGCGGGCGAGGCAGGAGAGGTCTGCCGTGCCATGTGGGATTCTCCTTGGCTGGGCGTTGAACTTGCGTCACCCCTGCCAACAGCTCCACAGCGCAGCACTTAACCGCTGCGCCACCGGGGAGGCCCCAAACTATAAAGATTAAAGTGGAATCTAGAAATGCTGAAATCCTAAATTTTTCTTAAATGTGAATATATGAACAATATTCATATTTCAGAAATATATGGCCTGTGTAATTTTTGCTGTTTTGAATTTTGAGCTTATCTTTATGGCATATTGCAGGATAAAATATTTGAGAAATGTCCTATGGATTTTGGAAGGTAGGGTTATACAGGTTTCTTCCCCTGTCTGTTTGGAAGAGATTTTTTTTTGGTCTGGGAACACTATTACTGTTAGTTTACATGGAAAAAAATTGAAGATTCCCAGACCTCAAAAATAACCTGCTGGGCCTCCCTTGTGACACACAGGGTTAAGTCTCAGCACATGAAGCTATCAGCAGCCACTGCAGCGTGAGTTCAGATTCAGTTACCTGCCAGGAACTTCCCCTGGCCTGGTGGTTCACCCACATGTGCAGCAGACCTCTCCTGTCTCGCCCACTGCTCCCCTCAGCAGTGTATTTCAGTAGATCCGCCTGTTCTGCTCCCCACTCTGTCTCGGGTGAATCCTCTCAACACCCCCCCCACTTCTGGCGTACACCCCAGCTCTTGTATGCATAAATAAATTTTTTGTCAAACAGAAATGTTCTTTCTTTGGATTAAATGAACAAATCATTTAATTGTGTTACTATAATTTTTAGCGTCACTTTTCATTTTTCCTCTTATTTTTTATATCACTAGAGTGCATTCTCTATTCGTCCCTTCCGACCCCTCAGTCGTTGTCCTTCATGTTTTTATCTTGGACTCTGACCCTTGCTAACCCAGGTGGGACCAACTTCCTTACTTCTACTTGCTGTATCTACTGTTCTGTGGTTTGATCCTTGCTTGTAGCCATAAAACTTATCCACACAGCTCTGAGTCTAAAACCGGTTAAGAAGAATGTGCTAATTTACAAGGACTTGACCCAGCCTCTACTGGGTCCTGGGAAGAGCTGCCCAGGGCTGAGAGAGCTCATTCTCACTGTGTGGGTCTAACAGCCAGCCTCCGCCTTTGGGGAACTGAATCTTTGTTCTTAATTATTTTTTATATCACTAGAATACATTCTCTCTTCTTCTCCCTCTTTTTCCCCCATCTCCCAGTAAAAGTGAATTGGGCTTTATCTGCTGACCTGCACAATAGGTCGACTGGAAACTCAGCACCAGATTGCTTTTAGAGTCAAGTATATGGTAGGAGTACCCCCAAGTTATAGGTGTGGGTGACCTGAATAGCCAGGGATGACCTAGTTATCAGTGTGATGACAACTGGGCAGTATCTTTTCTACTAACAGCACAACCACCTACCATCTTAGCCCCTCATCAGGTACCAGTTTTCTTTTTTTGAACTCATGACTCCTAATTAGAGAAGTGACATCAGAATCAGATGCTAAGGGTGGAAGGTGGCTCTGGTAGATGCTGAGACTTTTCAGATAGATGCATAATCATAGTCGTTGATTTTAAAGCACCAGTCAATACACATGTGGTCAGTACAGGCCTTGTCTAGATTAAATGAAATTTAAGCCATTTATCAGATATGGTCTTTGGCCTGGAATTTCCTCACCTTGTTTTATGGTTTTGAAAGTTCTGGGGGAAAAAAAAAGTTCTGGGAAAGATAGTTTAGAATTACTTAGTGAAATACTTTTCAGAAAAGTTTAAAATTTAGCATAAGTAAACCCTTGCACAAATCTTTCTAGAAGGTATATCAGCACATACTCAGATGTAGTTTTAGTGCAAACTGTCCTTTAACTTCTAGACTTGTGTGGAACTGGCCCCAGTAGTAGCAGGCACTGCTGGACCAGCTACAGGAGGACTAGGGCACTAACTGGAGAGGGGTGGGAGCACTGGCTGGCTGTCGAATGTGCTCTGAGATGCCCTCATTAATAGGTGGGTGCGGTCAGTGAATGTGCTGATTAGCACAGGTCAAGTCAGGGCACAGAGCTGACTTCCAGGAGAGGGTAGTGCTTTAAGAAATGCTGGCAGCCATTTGTTGAGCACAGACTATGTGAGCTAGTTGAGTGCTGAATATACAGCATACCCAGGAGGCACTTAGAACTGGACAGTGGTGGTCATGCAGAGTGACATTTCTACAAGAGCGATTTTGTTCTGGATTTGAGGTCAGTCTCTTGCATGTATTATCTCACTATATCCATTCAACTAAGGTACTATTAATGTCACTTCCATCTTATGAATGTGAAAATTGAGTTTCTGTTGTTAAGCAAATTGTTCACAGTGACACTGCTAGGAATGGATCCAAGCTCTGAGCCACATCTGTTTGGTGCCAGAGCTTGTGCATGTTGTACACCACTGTATAAAATCCATGCAGTGGTGGTGTCTGTATCTTAGCTTGAATTCTTCTTAAGGAAAAAAAAAAAGACCTTTACACTGGCCCTAATGTGTCTCAACCCAGATTTAACAAGAACTTTGCCCTGAAAAGAAATGCAAATCATTCCAGTGCACCTTTCTTCAATGATGGAAATGTCCTCTTTGTGCTCTGTCCAGTGTGGTAGCTGTTGGCCACATGTGGTTGTTGAGTACTTGGAATGTGGCTCGTGAGAAAATCAAGTTTTCATTATGCTTTCTTTCATTTATCTTAAGATGAGGTTTAAATAGCCCCTATAAAGGCCTCCCTGGTGGTGCAGGGGTTAAAGTTTCAACACTATCAGGCTATCACTAGCCACTGTAGCAGTTCAATCCCCGGCCAGGGAGATTCCCACATGGCGAGGCAGACCTCTCCTGCCTCGCCTGCTGCTCCCCTCAGCAGTGTACTTCAGTCGATCTGCCTGTTCTGCTCCCCATTCTGTCTCTGGTGAATCCTCTCACCACCCCACACCTCTGGCTTACACCCCAGCTTGTATGCATAAATAAATAATCTTTTTTAAAAAATAGCCCCTGGAAAAGAAGGTTAAGAATAACCCTAGGGCTGCCCTGGCACTTCAGGTTTGTCACTGGATTGGACTTCGATCTCCCCAGAGAAATCAAGGCTTGCCATAAATGTTCAACCAAATTGCATTTTCTCATCAAAATAATAATCGGCATGCTAGCATAGCATTATTAGTTCTATACTTCTGCTCTATAGAGTGGGCTAAGTGAGATTCTTGTAGGTAGCCTGAGAACCTAGTTAGTTACTCAATGGATAACATTTGTTTTTGTAATAAAAATCCTCATTTGTATTCTAAACCAATTGATTTACCACCTTTGGACCCCAGTCTCCTTGAAGAGACTTGCCATGAGTTTTATTTCCTTAGAATTTCCTCCACAGGTTACAGCACATTGTATATAAGGTGGAATACACTGACTCTTTAATTGGTATGTCAGAGATGGTTTTATTAATGAAAGTATTTGGATAGGTATTCTATATACTGAATAACCAGAGGACATTTTTCTGTGCTGCTTACGAACTTACATTGGACACATTGCCTCCTCTTCGCTCTGGTTTCCAATCAGTCGCCCGTTGCCCATCCTCTCAGGACCGTAAATGCTTGAAACGCACTCGCTCCTGGAATCCACAGCAGTTGACCTCCCTCTAAGCATACAAATCTTGAGAAAATGAGCATTTCCTGGGGTTTTCATTTATTCATAATGGCATGTTTCCAGTAAGGGCGAAGTAGACTGACTCTGGGGCCCGCTGGTGGTCTGTTCATTGCCTGAATTATTTGGCTGTTCATGATGATGCTGCGGCTCCTGTTTTATCGGTGTTTATTGCTGCAATTATTCATATATAAAAGTAATTTTGCCTAGTACCTATTATATGGAAGGGGATTTATTACATACTTCTTTTTAGTCTACTTTTCTAGTATTCATCGGATTCCACAGTTTTACTTTCTGTGAATGAGAGAAGCCACATCATGTCCTTGATTATTGTTGCTGTTTTGCGAACTTACTCCATTGCATAACCAGAATAGCGACAAACAGACCCTCAACCTACCAAATCTGGGTCAACGCAGAAGAGAAGGAGTAGGACAGAGGGATTCAGGAGCTGTTATTAGACACCGTGGGAGTGTGAGAAGTTGGAAAGCTCCTTTCAAGTTTTTTATTCTGATGTGTCTCCATGGATGAATTCTCCCAGTGCCATCCTAATTACTGACTGCCAATGTCCATATTTATCTTAGTTGTTTTACAGAGTTTACAGAAAGGAACTTCGTACATTTCTGGGAGGTGCTATCCAGGTTGAAGTTTCTGCTTCTGTTGGCCTAGGCGGGTATTTGGGATGAACTCATTCAGGCACTAATGTGTTGATGTACTGACCTTTTCATTTTAACTTCTAAATAGGCAGTATTTAGGCTTTAAGGCGTTTTCTTAGCTCCATGTCTTTACACTTAGTGTTCTCTTTGCCTGGAATTTTTCACACCCACCATTTCACATAATTTTATCTTTTGTGTTTCTCCATTCTCAGTTTAAGAATCACTTTCACAGAAAGACATTCCCTGTCCATCTTAATTCGGTTTCCCCAATAATTCTCTATCATAGCACCTTGTTTCAATTATTTTCCAACTACTCCTGACATCGTGATTATTTTTTTTAAAGATTTATTTATTTATACATGCAAGCTGGGGTACAGGCCAGAGGCATGGGGCAGCAAGAGGGTTCACCAGAGACAGAGTGGGGAGCAGAACAGGAAGATCAGAAATACACTGGTGAGGGGAGCAGCGGGCGAGGCAGGAGAGGTCTGCCGCACCATGTGGGATTCTCCCTGGCTGGGAGTCGAACTCGCATCGCGCACTGCTGACAGCTCCACAGTGCAGCGCTCAACCGCTGCGCCACCAGGGAGGCCCACATCTGTGATTATTTAGCCTGTCTTTATTTTATCTTAAGCTCCTCTTCTGATTGGCCTTGAGATTTATATAACCGCCTATCTGTTGGGTATTCATACATTCTCAAATGTTTATTGTATGCCTACTGTTTGCCAGATGCTTCTATTTCAAAAATAGTTTTAGGTTTACAGAAAAGAATTTCCATGTACCCTGTCTCCATTTTCACCATTATTGGTCAATTTAATGAACCACATGCTGTCCATCACGCCATATCCCACTTAGTCATCGTGCCCTCTCAGGCTTGCTGAGCTGCAGCCTTTCTTGTTTTGTGTGTGATGACTTTGTTCATGTGTGTTTTGTTTCATTTTTAGCTTTCTTTTATTTTTCTTGGTTTGGTTTCATCTTGTTTTGGGCCTTGACAGTTTTAAAGCATCTGTACATTTGTATTCTGTGCAATTAAGAATGTGCTTCCATTTGGGTTTGCCTGATACTTTCCTTGAGTAGATGATGGATTTTTAGGAGAAAGACCACAGAGATAAAGTGTCATTCACGTCCCATTGTATCAGTGACACTTGCGAGCCGTATGAACCCCCACTGTCACTGCCTCGATGGTGTGGCTGAGGTGTACTTGTCAGGTTTTTATACTATAAGTGCTCTTCCCTTTCCCCCCTGCCATATTTTTGGGAAGGAATTCACTATGGGCAGCCCATGCTTAAGGGAAGGCAAATTATGCTCCACCTCCCCAAAGAGGCAGTGTTCACATAAATTATTTGAAAATCCTTCTGCATAGTAGATTCACCTATTCTCTTCCATCAGTTTGCTTAGTCAATCATTTATATCAATATGGGCTCATGAATATTCACATTATACTTTAACTTTTAATCCAGCACTGCTTTATTTTGTTGTTCACACTGTTCCAGCATTGACCATGGGGCTCTCTGGCCGTTGTCGCCTGTGCCCCTTTTTCATACTTCACCCCTCAGTGTGTTTTTTGAACTCTTCCTTATTTTCTGGGTACTTAAGTGTCTGTTTTTGGAAATTTATTGATGTCCCCTCAATGACTTAATATAAGATTTGAAAAATGTATTCATGTATGAACTCAGACTTTTAAGTAGTTTTTCAATATTGGCTGATTTTTGTGTGTGTGATGATTTACATGTCTATTTCTCATAGGTTAAAGTACATGAGTGTGAGTTTTCTCAGAATAAATACTGTGTTTATGGCTACAACCTTATACTTTCAATTTGTTCATATGTAACTTTTGCAAATCATATTAGAGCATTTTTACATTTCTCTGCTTTCCCAGAGACATTTATGGTTGCCAGTAGCTAAACAGATATCATTATGCTAGAAGTGTTCCAGTGATTATATATGCTGAGTGGTAAGATTGCTTAGTCTAAAAAAAGGACTCCATAATATTTGGCTTTTGGTTGTAATTACCAGTCATGCTTGCCAGAAATTAAGTTCAGCTTTTAGAAGCCTGGATTTCTTCATATGTTTATCTCTAACTAAATATTTCAGAGACTGTTATGAAACTGTCGGTAATTCCATTATATATTATATGTTCAGCTTATTCTGAGTTGCAGCTGATGGTGTAATGTATAGCAAGTAATTATACAGCCACTTGGGAAGTGCTTAAGATAACAGGATGGAAGCAGTAGTATTTAGTTTGATTAAAACTTTGTTATAAAAGAAATAAACTGACCCACAAGTACAAATAAAAAACTAAAAAGAAAACACCAAAATGTCTAACAGTGAATATCTACTAGGTATGGTGACACAATTATTCTGTTAATTATCAATTTTTTAAATTGGCATATTACATTTTTAATGAGAAAATGAAGATTTTGAAACCTTCATTTAGCACCATATATTGTGTGGGAATTTCTATTGGGTGTTAATTTGTTCCTTTAAAAAAAATTTTTTTTGTTTGTTCATTTCATTCTTGATACTGAAATTAAAAAGCCTTTTTAAAAAATACTCCATGACTCATTAGGCTGGTTTTCTACCCTGATGATCTGGTGAACCAGTTCTCGTTTTCATAATAACCAGCACTTTATAGTTTATATGTTTACAAGTATATCCTGCTTATTTAAAAGGCATCTATTTCAGATGGAACTTTACTTTAATTAGACCTACAGAGGATCAAAATGTAAAGATCGACACTTAGTGTTGATGGGCTGGAACCATGACTTGATTCCTATATACAAGGAACAGCCTCACATTCCTGTCACAGGCCATGAATGATCTCAGAACCTATCTTTGAGAACTTTTTTGGATTGAAAAGACCCAGTACTATCCAGTTTAAAAAAAAAAAAATTTAAGGGGGAAATGAAATGAGGCTTGTAAGTTGCAGAGTAGATTTTATAGGCTGTCTCTGGGTATTCTCAGCATGGGTCAGAGATAGAAGGTTGTTATTTACAAAAGAGTGGTTCCAGTCTTCAAGTAATTTGCAAAGGTGCCACACACAGTGAAATGCTCCTCTCCCTCACACACCATCTCCCCACTCTCACCCTGTCCGATTTGCAGCTCCAAAAGCTGCGTATCTATGGTCAGCCATCAAGGGTTGGTTTTAAAGTTTGCTTTTGGCTGACTCTTTGCTTGGTTTCTCTATATTCCACCTGTCAGTGACACCATCCGGTATTTATCTTTCTTCCTCTGGCTTATTTCACTTAGCATAATCCCTTTCAGCTCCATCTATGTTGCTGCAAATGGTATGAGTTTATCTTTTTTGATTGCTTAGTACTAGCCCATTTTTTAGACCGTTTGATAGTGAATATCCTTATATAAAGTTCTTATTTTTGCCTTAGAGTGGCTTCCTAAGTAAAGAAATGATTGCTTAGTTAGTACACATATTGGAAAATACATGCAGCAGAGACAGTAGAACATAGCAGCTGATTGCAAGCCCTCTGGAGCCATTGACTTAGATTTGAAGCCTGACTTCACCATTTACTAGCTCGGTAACTTTAGACGAGTTACTCAGCCTTTCTGTGCTTTTGTTTCTTCATCCACATAGTGGAGGATAATAATAGTATCTGTCTGGGTTAGTACTTCAACTACTGCCTGACTCAGAAGTAAGGTGATACGTGTGTATGTGTGTGTGTGTGTGTGTGTGTGTGTGTGTGTATCAAGATTGCCATTTTAAAATTGCATAGCCATGTCTCCTTACCAGGAGGCCTAAAATGTAGAGAGGAGAAGCATGTCAGGCAGAATGAAAGTTCTAGCAGTACATGAGATGGCCTCTTAGTCCCCATTTTGAACCTTAACACTGAATGAATGTTATCTTGTATCTAATATCGTTCTAGTCAGTAGGCAAAAATCATAGTAAACTTTGTCTTTGTACTCCTGTATTTCTAATATATTTTTGCATATATTTAATGGCCGTTTTTTGACAGTTTTTTCCTGTTGTGAAATATCTATTAGTATCTTTTGTCATTTTTTTCTATTAGTATAGATATCATATTTTTCTTATTGATTTGTAGAAACTCTATATTTTAAGCAGACAACTCCTTGAAAGATACCGCAAATATTTCCCCAGGCTTGTTCTGTTAGTGTCTTTTGATTTTATTATTTTTTTGCCATTGAGAAATTGTCAAAATTTTCTATTTGGTCATTTGTAACTTGCTCTTTAGTAGCTTTGGTGGGTTGTTCCATATTTGCCATGAATAGAGAAGGGTTTGTGGCATGATGAACTTGATGGAACATGGCCCCTTTCTTTCTGTTCTTGTCTCTCCTCTGACTTCTGGTTTCCATGAGGAGCTGTACGTAACTGAAGCCCTGGGCTCTTCAGGAATGACTACAAAAGAAACTGATACCAGGTCTTCTCTCCCACAGACATCTGGAGAGCCGCGACAGAGTGGGAACCAGGAAGTAATGGATCTTGGGATATGCTTCATCTCAGTATTTTAAGGATGGACAGTCTCTCTAAATTAAGCTATAGATTCAATTACTCAATCAGAATACCAGAAAAGTGTGTGTGTGTGTGTGTGTGTGTGTGTGTGTGTGTGTGTGTGTGTAAAGTGATTAGGTCATTCTAAAAATTAATATAGCTATTCAAAGTACTAAGGACAGTGAATACATCTTGCAGAACAAAGTTGAAGGGCTTAGGGCTTAGTCTAAATAGGCTCAACACACTTTTTTTTCTGTTAAGAGCAAAACAGTAAATATTTTAGACTGTGCAGGCTATACTGCTTGCAGACCATAATTTGCCCACTCTATTTCAAAGGATTTCTGTAGAAGAAACCAGATTTCATATGAAATTGCATAAATAATAGAGTACAATAGTTGGACAAGGATGGCTAATTATAGCATACTAGAACAAGAAATCCAGAACAATCTCAGACATATGGCTTATCAATAAATGGAACCAGTTAATCATATATTCATATGAAGAAAAGTAAACATTAACTCAAGTCTCAAATCATGCACAAAATTCTAAGTCGATCCAAATCTTAGAAAATTTTTTTTTTAAAGATATATTTTTTATTTATACATGCAAGCTGGGGTACAAGCCAGAGCTGTGGGGTGGCGAGAGGGTTCACCAGAGACAGAGCTGGGAGCAGAACAGGCAGATCAGAAATACACTGCTGAGGGGAGCAGCGGGCAAGGCAGGAGAGGTCTGGTGCACCATGTGGGATTCTCCCCGGCCGGGAGTCGAACTCGCGTCACTGCTGCCAACAGCTCCACAGCGCAGCGCTTAACCGCTGCGCCACCGGGGAGGCCCCAAATCTTAGAAATTTAAAAAATAGATCTAATTGTTAGAGGTCAAAAAAATATTCAAAAAGTTAGCACACCTACCTTGGGGTTAGCAAAAAATCATAAACAGGAGCAAAAATTACTACTCATCAAGGAAAAATTGATAAATTGGATTACTTTAATATTAGGGCTTTTTATCAGAAGTTATCAGTAAATGTTAAAAATAAAACAGTGTGGGACAAAATATTTCAATACATTTCACTGACAAAGGGTTCATGTCCAGTATCTTTAAGGAGCGCCTTAACAAGGCAAAGACATACCCTATAGAAAATGTAACTTTGTGAATATCGGTAATTGGCCACTAAGTATATGAAAAAATGCTTAACCTTATTAGTCTTCTTCAGGAAAATTAAAATTAAAATCACAGGAGGAATCTATTACTGCATACCCACCAGAATGACTAAAATTTAAAAGACTGACGATGTCAAGAGTTGCCAAGGGTGTGGCGCTTTAGAAATGCTCCTCCATGCTAGTGGAAATGGAAGTTGGTATAACCACTTTGGAAAATTCCTTGGCAGTATAATCAGTTATCCATTGCTGCATGCAAACCAGACCCAGAGGTGGGGAATTAATTGACATCTTGTTTTCAAATAAAATTTAGAGGAGGAAAAAGTTAATGAATTATTTGAATGGAGAAGTTTAGTAAAATTTCCATCTAAACAAAACAGTGGAAATAGTGGCAACTTGATTAAAAGTAAATAGAAGTAATAATATTAGTGTATCAATTATTAGACTAAATGAGAACACACTGGATTCTCCCTTTAAAAGAGATTGCACAGATTACACAATACTGAACATACCAGAACCTTTAGACTGAGATAAAACTGGTCAGTATTGTTTTCAAGCAGTTTTCTTAAGGCGAAATAAGTAGGTGAAAATTGAGCAGAAATCAGAGTAGGAAAAAGCAGAACAAAAAAGAAAAAGGAGAATAGCAAAGTGTCCTTCAAATTAAAAGCACTAAACAGGATAAAGAAAAGCATATAAACTGAAAAAGGGCGAGATTAATGATTGTGTATGAATTATATAATATAAAAAACATGACAAAAATTATTAATAATGCAAGGAAAGTGTGGTAAAAATTCAACCACTGTGGAATATTTCATTACACCCTTACAATATCGGACCTAGAAGAACTGAGTAATAAAAAGTAATGATGAAATAACACGGATTATCTGAGATATATTACTTGAGACTTACTGGGTTCCTGCTGTGTACTAAGCACCCTTCTAAGTACAGTGTTTTTCCAAATTAAGTAATTGATCCTCATTAAAGAAAACAAAACAACTGTGTGACTTAAGAAGACATTTTTCCAAAGAAGTTGTACAAATGGCCAGTAAGTACATAGATGCTTAGCAGCATTAAGGAAATACAAACCAAAACCACAATGAGATACTACATACCACCACCCAGAATGGTCATATTGAAAAAGATGGGCACTCTCAAGCATGGAGTAGGATGTCCCAAAATTCATTACTGGTAGAAATTTTAAATGATGCAGTTGCTTTGGAAAACAGTTCCTCAAAAGGCTGAAAACATGACTACATAAAAACGTGATTATGAATGTTATAGTCATATTGTTTATAATAGCTCTCAAATAGAAACAACCCAAATGTCCATCAGCTGATGAATGGGCATATAAATTGTGATATCTCCATATAGTGGAATTTTATGGTTCAGCAAAAAGGTATGTATGTGTCTATGTACATAACTTACGTGTATGTTTATATGTATATATGTATACATAGATAAGACACATATAACCAAAGGTTAACATCGTTTAAACATCTGTAGGTTTTGTGGGTGATCATTTCACTAGTCTGTACAGTTTTTATCTTTTATAATAATAAAAAATTGGGGGAAGCTCCATAGAATATTTTTTGTGATGGGCCTTCCTGGTGGTGCCAGGGATTACGTCTCAGCACCATCAAGTTATCAGCACTTGCCAACCACTGCAGCAAGAGTTCAATCCCGGGCCAGGGAGCTGACCCACATGGTGCAGCAGACCTCTCCTGTCTCGCCCACTGCTCCCCTCAGCAGTGTATTTCAGTAGATCTGCCTATTTTGCTTCCCACTCTGTCTTTGGTGAATCCTCTCACCCTTTGTACCTCTGGCCTATACCCCAGTTCTTGTATGCATAAATAAATAACAAAATTTTAAAAAATTTTGTGATTACATTATTGTAATATTTATATATTAAAAATTATAAATCACACGTTATGGAAGAATGCCTTAATCATTCTAAAGCCAAAAAATTATTTTGCTAGTCCTCTTGGTTTTTATTTAAATTAACTTTCTAAGCTATTTAGAATTTCATATTCTGTGTTTATTAATTCCATGAAAATTAATTTTCAATCTTTTTGTTTATCATCTTGCCTTATTGCATAGGCTAGCTCATTTAGAACAGTTTTGAATGATAGTGATGAGTAGGCATCTTTATTTTTAATTTTTAATTGCAATCTCTTGTTCCAGTTTTAAGCTTTTATGGTTTGGGTTTTTCTTCTAAAAATATGTGAAACAGATCAGTCGTATCAGAAAAACCAATTTTAAATGGTAGAACAGAAATTATAGCTGAAGGTAAAGGGTAATAGCTAGCTGAGAGGACTGCTAGAAGTTCTTTCATTCAGATGGAAAAACTGTTAGGCCTGGGTTTATCTCAAATCAGTGTATTACGATAAAGGAAGAAAAACAGAAATGTTACTGTCTGTGAGAGCTGAGGAGTACTCAGACACCACTGATGGTTGTCAAATGAGTTTCAGTGGGTACATCCTCCAAGTGATGTGTGGTGGTGATAAAAGCCCTGCTAGAAGTAATGCCAATTCACCCAAAGTAGACAAATATATTCATGTTAGGTCTGTATTAAGGAATATTCATTTTGTCAAAGGTTAAAATATTTGGATAGGTTAGTTGCCTCACAAATATACCCTGCTCTTGAATATATGCAGTGAATATGAGTGTATTCTTATGAAAATATTCTTAATGAATCTATTGATATTCATTAAATTTTAAACTGAGCTCAAAATTTCCCAGTCTGTTCAGGAGTACAGGCCATGAATATGAATATATGCTGATGAAAATATGAATATAGTTTTAATGAATATATTGTTATTCATTAAATTTTAAACCGGGTTCCAAAATGCCCCAATATGGTCAAGAACATAGCTCATGAATATGAATATAAACTTATGAAAATGTTAATGACTATATTGGTATTCATTAATTTTAAACAGCATTAAAGCGTTTTCCCAATAGGACAAAGAAAAATATATTCATGAATATATTCATAAGGAGTATATATTCATGAATATAGTCATTATAAAGAATATATTCACATTTATTGAATATATTCATGAAGAATATATTCATACAAAAACTAAACCACTCTACAACTCTGCTTTTTACAAATTAAATAATTCTTAAAAGTGCTGCTGTAAAGCAAATACCAAAATTTCACTGAATTTTCTTCAAAAAATGAAAAAGTATAAATTTGGTATATTCAGTGAATTGATCTGTTTATAAATCTATTCCTAGTGAATCGTTTTTGACAAATTAATTTATCTCAGCATGAGAGGAACCATTAGTTATTACAGCATGTATTCTGGGAAAACCAAGACAAGAAAGAGAGGATATTGAAAACAGCTGGGCTCTCTGAGTACAGAGACAAGATTGATTAATGACAGAAAAGAAATAATGATACCTGTTAGAAGGCAGGGATTCAGAGAACTGCGTGACAGAAAAAGAGCAAAGTACGCGGGTAAATGAGACTCGTACTAGAAGCACTGGTGTAGCCGGACATGGTTATTTCACGTTCTTGTCCCTCTCCCTTGGGTTCACATTAATGAGATTATGTAGGTCAGTAGTGAGAAGTGGTTTCTAGGGTTAAACTACTGGTTCTTGCCCATTTACTGCCTCTGTACCTGGGACCTTTTTTTTAAGTTGTGTAATTTACGTACAGAAAATACACAGATCTTGAAAGTGTAGATTGATAAATTCTTGCATATTTGTACATCCATAGAAGCACCACCAAGATAATACAGAAGACTTCCATCGCCCCAGAAAGTTTCCTTTTGCCCCTTTTCTGGTCGATACTTACCCTTTAGAGATAGTGTTTATCTAGGGATAACCGCTATGAGATGCTTATCACTAGTGATTGTTTTGTCCGTACTTAAAATTTACATGTGTAGAATATGCACCAAGTGTTCTGATGGGCCTGGCCTCTTTCATGGGGCATAATATTTCTGAGTCTATTCATTTAGGTTATATTGGCCAGTAGTAGGTTCTTTTTTTTGTTTTTCCCATTGTATGAATTTGCAAATTTTCAATGCATTGCCCTGACTTTGGGTTATTTCTAGTTTGGGGATTTTAGGAATAAGATTAATATTTGTATTGTTGTGGCCACAACTACTCATTTCTCATGTCTTTTGATGAAAGCATTGTCAGTCATTGCATATTAAATATCTGGTAGATATTAAGCGACCGTCTGCTCTGCTTTGAGGCAAATATACCGGTTAAAAAAGCTGTAGCAGCAAAATCAAATTAGTGAAATATGAATAAACTAAAATGACTCTTATCTGATACCTACTAATGGGTTTTAGTTTAGTTATGGAATGAAGAAATCGGAATGGGTTCAGTCAGTGCAAAATGGTCTTTGAAGCTCACTCAGGCATCTGGATCTTTTCTTCTTAGTGAAGCACCAGACACTGTATTAGGCTCTTAACTTACCTTGTCCTTCACAACACAAAGCACCCTTAACAAGTGGGTGCCACTTATATTAGAGTACAGATACATCGAGGGTATATTTGGGAGGCTCGTCTCTTTCTTTCACCATAAGATCATTGAATGTATTTTCAACATTGGAGTTGATCATAGTATGAAATTTGCTGTTGTCTCTTGTTGAGTTGTTAATATAGGGTGAGGAGTTATTTCAGTTACCATCTGCAAAATAATAGAGCTTAACTAAAAATGGAGAGAAACTGGCAATCACTTGTCTTGTTTTCTGTTTCCTCCATCATGTTCTGATAGTTCAGGAAGGAATTCTGAATATTTCTGCCATTAGCTACCCTGTAAGCAGATGCTGAGTGTGCTAGATCTTGTGAGCCCCTTGTTTACATACATGTGTCAATATGTGTGTAGACACATACATGTATGATATATTACATGTGATATAAACTTTCTGAATAAAGAACTCGAAAATTAATTCCTTCATTAACTTTACCCTGAACTGTGAGCCTCTTAAATAACCACTCAATGTCTGTTTGCTATGTTATCACATCTAGTACAGTTTATTGTACATAGAAGATATTTAATCTTTATATATTTTACTTGGAGTTTCTCAAATAAGTCTATGAAATATTTATCATGGAAATGCCTTGTTATAGTTGTTTATCATGGTATTTGTAAGAGGTTTTCACTGAACTAACTCATTGGAACATAGATATTTATATTTCTAGTCTTTATATTTTCTGTTCGCTATTTTGCCCATTAACTAGATAAAGGAGGGACTGTGAATCTGCGTCTGTGTCTCTGTTGTAATAAGGATGTCCTCTTTTCCTCTGTGTACCCAGTCTTAGAGCACTGAAATCCTCCTTCCCAGTTTCATGCTGTGTGAATTCATTTCTTAGACTTTTTCTTTCTTTCTTTTTTAATTGAGATGACATCGGTTTACAACATTGTGTAGATTCAGATGTATGCCTTTTTCTGTTGCCTTCTTTATTATAAAATGGAGGAAAATATTTAGCAAACTGAAAAGCTTTTTTAAATTTCTATATTACTAGATTTGAAGAGAATGTCATATCTGAGAGCTCCCCGAGAGATCAGTATTCAGCCCCTTTATTTTACTGATGAAAAGCTTGAAAATCTAATTACTTCTTCACTATAACTCACACCACACTGTTTGTAATTGCTTATTTAATTGTGGGTATTTCTAGCTAGACTTTAAACTCAGTGGGAATAGGAACCATCGATCTTATTTAATGTTGCATCTCTGGCACTGAGCACACTGCTTGGAAGAGAGTAGGTGATCAGTTATTGTTGAATTAATGCATCAAACTTGGTAGAGGAACCTGCAGCCGATTGCTGCTGAGTCCGAGTTCAGCACACTAAAAACTGTGTGTGTGTAATTGACTCCACCTTCTGGAAACTCAAGGTTTGTGGAAAGCATTCCTTTCCCTAAGTACCTGTCTGTAATATTCTGTTATGGCAGCCCTAGAAAAGGAATACAAATATAATAACAGGTATCTGAATGACCAGATTTACATAATTTCCTGAGATGTCAAGAAAATTATCTCAATCACTATAGTAACTAAGTATACACTTTTATATTACTTGATAATTTATATAAACTCAAGAATGTCATAAGTGGTAGAAACTATAACAAACATCTGTTTCAGTAGCTTGATTCTCCTTCCTAATAAAGTTCAGTCTCTTTAGCTTGGCATTTGTAACTCTCCAAACTATTTTTCTTTTCTTTTTATATTAGTCCTATTAATACTTAATAGTCACTTACTAAAAGGGATGAAACAAAAGAATATTCAACCATATGTTATTACATGTCACAGACGCATTTTTTTATTAAAAAATTTTTTTTGCAAGACAGTGTTTAAAAAGTATTTACCACACTGTAAATACTACACTGTAAATATTTTAGGGTTTGGACCTCTCATAACATGTTCTACTGCTCCACACCCACTTTCAGAGCACCAGTAATCCTCCACCATGATCACGGGGCTGCTTCCCTCCTTTGCTCCCTTCAACCTTTCCATTCTCCCCTCTGGTTGCCTCAGTTCTGCACTCAGATTTCAAGGATTTCATTTGGTGTGTTCCATTCTCTTTTTCTTAACTTTCCCTTTACCTGTTCACAAACAAATGTAAGTGCTGGCTGTTGGCTGTACACCCTGAAATTTCTGCTTTCTTGTCTTTATTCAGCATTATTTTTTCCCTGTAATCCCCCCCATTATTCTGAATATTATAGTTGAATCTATTTAAATCAATCCACAATTATTTACTAAGGCTTCATAATATGCCAGGCACTGGGCTAGGAGCTGAGTGTAATGATTAAGAAAGTCATAAGCCTGGTGCTCAAAGGGGTTAACCCTAGTAGAGGTGGACATTTAACTAGGGCAACAGAGTTGTAGGGGAGCAGATGGGATGGCACCCAATCATGCCCTGGAGTGAAAAAATGACTAGATAAGTGGTTCTCACATGAGAGTGAGGTGGGGTAGAGGGACACTTTGACAATATCTGGAGGTAGTTTTCTGTTTGTTTTTTGATTTTTTTTAATATATATATTTTTATTGTTATTTATGTCTTTTACATTTTGTATTCCCCTTGGGTAGCCCACCACCAATTCACCCGTGATCCATCTCCATGGTCCCTTGTGTTCTTTTCTATTTCATTTTGTGCACTTTTCCTTCCCGCTGATTGGAGGTAGTTTTGGTTGTCACAGTTGGGTGGGGAGAGTGTGCTACTGACATCTAGTGGGTAGAGGCCGGGGATGCTGCAGAATAACCGTGGCAAGCCAGTCCCCCACAACAGCAAAAGAGCATCCAGTCCCAACTGCCACATACATTAAAACCAGCAAAAGCAGAGGGCAGATGAGGTGAAGTTCAGGAGGAACCAGGCATAAGGTTGCAGGTATGCCCTCCCAGTGGGTATGTGAGGACACACTTAATTCTCCCATAAACAACCTGTGGCAAAACAGGAAATATTGCCAGCCAGGGAAACTCACCTGAGCCTTGGTGTCCTGGGTTCTTACTGAGTCAGTCCTGGAAGCTGCAGCACTGGGTGACTGACCGCAGCTGCTCAGTCTCCAGCCTCCAGGAGAGCAACCTAACACAGGTGTGCTCCAGGGCCCCAGACTGCAGAGCCCACCTGCCAGGCCTGGTACTCCTCGCAGTCATTCAGAGGCTCCCTTCCGCGAGCTGCTCAAGGACCTGACCTCCTTTCTTCGAACGTGCAAGATTTGAATAACCCTAACCTGCTGAATTAACCCTCACTGCACGCGCTTTTTAATTTTATTTTTAAGGTTAAGAAAGTTAGATTTTATTCATTCTGTACTATGAGGGTTTTTTTAATTGTGGTAAAGTAGACATAATAAATTTACCATTTTAAGCCTTTTTATGTGTATCTCCCATTGGCATAAGTACATTCATGTGGTTGTACAACTATCACCACTATCCACTCCAAAACGTGTTCATCATCCTAAATTGACAATTTATGTGTCCAGTAAATCATGGCTTCCCCTCTCCACTAGCCCCAGGTAGTCACTGTTCAACTTCCTCTTTCTTTGTTGTAACGCACACGAGTAGAATCACATATAACACAGTATTTGTCATTTTGTGCCTGGCTTAGCTTAACATCTTCAAGTTCCATCTGGGTTGTAGCATGTATTAGAATTTCATTCCTTTCTAGCACACTACTGCATAGGCTTCAGCATGAAAAAATAAACTAGGGCCTCCCTGGTGGCACAGTGGTTAAGTGCTGTGCTGTGGAGCTGTCGGCAGCGGGGACACGAGTTCGACGCCCAGCTGAGGAGATTCCCACATAGCGCGGCAGACCTCTCCTACCTTGCTCGCTACTCCCCTCAGCAGTGTGTTTCCATTGATCTGCCTGTTCTCCCCACTCTGTCTCTGGTGAACCTTCTCACCACCCCACACCTCTGGTCTGTACCCCAGCTTGTATGTATAAATAAATAAAAATAAATCTTTTAAAAAAAGAAAAAATAAACTAGGGGTTACCAAGTTTTAAAAAATCACATATTTAACAAAATGCTTTTACTCAAAGCTTTGCACTAGACCTGAGCATAACTAAGACGTGACTTCAGTAGTGTTTTGAAGGGCATAGTTTTTCTGGCATAATCATCTTGCAGTTTCTTGAGTTTCACTTAGCTAGATTAGGACAGGGACATTTTTATGTAAATTTTCCTTAGTTGCTTCATTTTACGTAGGGCGGCCTCTCTTCTTGGAGATTTAATTCATTCACTTTTGAAGTCTCTGTTGTATCGTCTTTGAGAACTCTCCCCAGTTGCTGACTCCTCTAAGTCTGCCAGATGTTAATTTGTTAAAATAGTTTAGTATATAATTAAAGTAGTTCTCTAAGCATTTTTTTAAACAACACAATCACATAGTTTTGGCAGAGTTTGTCCTTTCAGTTTACATTTGTCTGCTTTAATGGGTTCAGGTATTTTACAACATCCCCAGATCAGAGAGTAATGGTATAAGTAGGTTTCCGTAGGAGACACTGGGGGCATTTTGACTGGTCAGTTTATTGGTGAATATTTTTGTATATAATAGCTTTTCCCCCTTGACAGCCTCATGATTACAGAGCAATGGTTAACGAGCAGCTGGATAATGAGGAGCCCTGTTAATTTGTGGGAGTAGTGAATACTTGCTCAATAACCTGTCACAAAATTAGTGCATTCATTCCTTCAGGGCTTGAAGTGAGTGAGTGTTCCTCACAGAACTCTCTGGAATGTGCTTTTTTAAGTTGTCAGACTTTAGATCTCAAGATGTTTGGCATGCTCCCAGAGGAGTAAGGATCTTTAATTTTAAACCATTATGGTGCCCTTGTTTCTAAGGCCTAGTCTGCTTACACCGTGGTCAGAGCAGTCCTTCCTTAGTATTTATAGGTCCATGATAGGTAAGTGCTGGTATGAAATTAGACCGTCAGCCCGTGGGAGGCAGGCTGTGTCAGGCAGGGTCATTACAAGAGACAAGCATTCTTAACTTGAGAAGGTTAAAGATCAGAAATGAGAAAACACACACACACACACACACACACACACACACACACGTGCGCACGCGCGCTTGCCCTCATGAAACAGTGGCGCTTGATGTTCAAATATGTTACAATACAGAGATGTTTACCAAGAAATCATCAACATAGGTGAGTTTGGGATTGCTAATTTTAAAACAAGGAAGATTCTCCTTCTCTAACTCTTCTCGAACTGTGGGAATTACGAGCACTGGCTGTAGCTCTGAAGGGAGGGGGGGTCCATCTTTAGTATTCTTTGATGACTCAGGAGTGCCGTAGAACTCATTTGCCATTCCTTTGGAGTGGTGTGGCACGTCATCCTTCCCTAATGGGGCAAGGGCAGGGGAGCACGCTGAATCTGGGATGGGCACAGGGTTTTTGGAACATCACTCAGGAGGCAGTGTAATGTTGTTTGCTAGTAGCACTGACTTGGGTGATTACCTTGGTTATGATCTTGTCTTTTGTTTTCTAGGTATATGTTATTTGACAGGTTTCTTCACCGTCCCTCAGTTGTCTCATCTGTAAAATGGAGGTAATATTGGTACCTCTACATAAAGGCCAATACATTAACATATCTGATGTGCTTACAACAGACCTGCTCATATTAAGTGTTATGTCAGTGTGTGTTGTTATCATTGTCTTAGTGTTAGATTCAGGTCTCAGGGGAGCTTTCTCTGACATTTCTAAATATGTCAAATCTCTGCTTTCTAGGATCTAATGGCACCTTTTATCACAGGGATGGTAACAAGTTCCGTTTATTAGGTTTGTTTGATTATTGGGTTAATGACACCTTCTGCGTAAGCAAGAATAAGAACTTTATTTTTTTCCCTGCATTGTTCACAAGGCCTGATAAGTATTCAAGAAATATTTTTTGAATGAATAAATATTTTTTTACAGTTACAAAATAATTTAGCAGTAAGATGTCATTTCACCTCTAAAATTAGCAAAGATTTTTTTTAAAAAATAATATCACACCTAGACAGAGAGGTAAGGAGATAAAAATGATCATGTACTGCAGGTGGGAGCCCTCTGTGGTGAACTCCAACTTGCAGGCAGTTTAACCAAAAGAATTAAAGACTCTTTTGATTCTATGTCTAGGCATTTATCAAAGTGACAGAGTGTTTTATTATTTTTAAAGATTTATTTATACATATAGGAACTGGGGTATATGCCAGAGGTGTGGGTTGGTAAGAGGATTCACCAGAGACAGAGTGGGGAGCAGAACAGGCAGATGGACTGAAGTACACTGCTGAGGGGAGCAGCGGGTGAGGCAGGAGAGGTTCTTTTGCGCCATGTGGGCAGCTCCCTGGCTGGGGATCAAACTCGTACTGCAGTGGCTGCGGATAGCTTCATAGTCTGAGACTTAACCTATTGCGCCACCAGGGAGGCCCGACAGAGTGTTTTAAATGGTCAATATAAAAAGATAGTCATTATAGTACTTATATTAGTGCATATAAGGAATCAAGCTAAGCCAAATACATTAAATTAAAGGCTCAGTTGAGTATAGTATATCCATCATTAAAATGATGTAAACCATGGTTCTCCAACGAGGATTCTTTTCACTTCTGTTGGCACGTCCTATTAGTAATTTCATCAGATATAGATTCTTTTGCTGGGAGCAAGATAATCACCAAACACTAAATAAAAACAGATTCTCAAGGCCCAATCTCTTGGGAAAGTTAATCAGAGCCTCTAAAATCATAATCTCTAGAGTTGAGCTCAAAAACAGGTCCTTTGTTTTCTGACAAGGACCTTGGGTGACTGCAGTGCCCAGTGTGATTTGGGAGCCACTGTTGCAGTCAGCTGGGCCAAAGGTTCTACTCATCTCAAAACTAGGTGAAGTGCCCACTCTATTTAAATCCGTAGGAACCGTGGAAAATGAGAAAAGAGGGCTTTGGAAGAACCAAAAACAATAAGCACACCCCCCCAAAAAAAAAGAAAGAAAAGACAATGAGATCAGATTATCTAGCTTTTGGGGCCTCCCTGGTGGCACAGCGGTTAAGCGCTGTGCTGTGGAGCTGTCGGCAGCAGCGATGCGAGTTCGACGCCCAGCCGGGGAGAATCCCACATGGTGCGGCAGACCCTCTCCTGCCTCGCCCGCTGCTCCCCTCAGCAGTATATTTCTGATCTGCCTGTTCTGCTCCCCGCTCTGTCTCTGGTGAACACTCTCACCGCCCCACTCCTCTGGCCTGTACCCCAGCTGTATGTATAAATAAATTTTAAAAAAAGATTAACTAGCTTTTAGTGTTGAACACTTAACACAAGCCATAGAAAAATCTCCCTTACCCCCAACCCCTAGAAAAGTTAATGGTTGAGTTTTCCCCAAAGAGCAAAAGAATCTCCCCAAAATTCGAACAGCACGGGCTGGTTTGGAGGTGGTAGTAGCCCTTGCAGGTTCTATCTCCTGGGCACAGAAGTAGCTCCCTTAGATAGAACTCACTCCCCCAAGCAGCATTTTGAAGGACTGTCTGACTAAGGGGGTCAGTTCCCCTCTAGTTCAGTCACTGGAAGCGCTCCTAAGGTCTCCTGAGCAGAAGGCCAATCCAGTGTAGGTGAAGGAACAAACTGGACAGGTGTGGCACCACACAGCGCAGGAGAACATGGCCACCCTCTGACTTCCCAGGTTCCTCTTGGGAGCCGAGTCAGAGCCCTCCTGGAGTAGACCCAGGCTGCCTCCTGGCTTCTGCTGCTCTGCTCTCTTCTGGGGAGGCCCCACTGCTGGTCTCTCCTGGCACCCTCAGCACCCAGAGCAACTTGTGCTGCCTCCACAGCCACGCAGCTCATGACTGGGTTCCTTGGAGTGGAGCAGGGCACAGTTTTGCAAAGTTTACAAATAACACACATACATGTACTTAATTCAAAAGCCTGAGGGTTTTTTTTCCCTGAGTTTATTGTAAATTGTGTAATAATACAGCCCTCTTCTTAGGAATTTGAAAGGAGTTTAAATAAGGATAATGAGGAGGGATTTGCCTTCCTAAATATAAAAGCATATTAAAGGAATTTTCAGTGATGCAATATTAGTTGTAAAGTAGATAAATAAATCCTTGAATCAGAAGACGAACTCTAAAAATGCATGGAATAGTGAGGAAATTTTTGCCAAGGGACCATAATACCTAACCAGAACCACATCAATTTTTAATTCCTTTGTATTTCGCGGAGAAATGATGTCTTTCCTTTTTTGAATATTTTGTAAAATGAATGCTGTTGCCTCAAATTGGAGGGTTTAGTCCTATTATCAGTGCTGTGAAATTCATGTCATTCTGATGTCTGTTAAGCCCTTTTTACTTTCTAAAATGCTTCAGTTTATGAACAGAAATTGGTTACTCACATCCCCAACACCTGTCACTGACTCACCATCTCAACTGGAACAATCACACCACTTTCAGTGCGCACCATCCTCATTCCGAAAAAGAGTTAGAGGGCTGTAAATGTGATTATTCGTTGGAGCTTCAAAAATCTCATTCCCTGGAGCACATGACCTCATTCATATGGTAGAGAAAGAAACAAAATGAATGAACAACAGAGGCAAAAGCTTTTAGACTACTGGAACAAAATAGCGGCTCCCAGGAGAGCAGGAGGAAGCAGGATGGGTAAACTGGGCCAAGGGGGTCAGTTGTACTGGGTGGAATGGACTCTAGGCCTTTGGTGACGGGCATGACGTGGTGCGTCAGGCGCTGCTATAACCAAAACGAGAGTCACATCCCCACCCAGCTCTTCCTTGCTTGCCAGAGTGCTCAGGGGCAGCCTGCTGGTCTGGATTCTCTGGCAGGGGCCTTCGGTGCCCCTCGTGCACAGGGCAGAATTGTGTCCTCCCCGCATCCTTGCAGAGTGAGTTGGTGGGCCTCTTTTCTCATATCCATCCGAGTTGGTGCCTACTCTCATTGTATTATAAACTCTTTTCCATTCCTCTAGAAAAGAAGATGTGGCTATGTGTCTGTACACCTGCAGCCTGTATAATGTTATAAAGCAAGGTTATATCAATAAAAAATAAAGTACAAAGGGAAAAATGTTAATTTCAGGTTTATCTACTATGCATACAGTGGATAAAACTCTGAATGTTTCATCTTATAAGATTCAGAAGTATAACAGTAATATACACCAGCAGCTCTATGAACCCCCCCCCCCCCCGATAATTTTAGAGTCCAGCGGTCAGAGATGAGTTCTTAGAATTGAATCAGCCCAGCAGGCTGGAGTGCGAAGGACGTATTGGAGTCTGAGGCTGTTTCCATATTGAAGGATTTGGGCTTCAGCAGCTGAGGCGATGGTGATGCTGTGTATTGAGAGATTAATTTGGGCATTAATTGTCAGGTTGTGTACCTGATAACCAGATCCATAGGAGCAGATGAAAGCATTATTTCTTGGGACAGTAACAGGAGAATCACCAATCAACTCTGGTTTGAAAGGTCAAAAAGAAGGTGATGAGGTCCAGCAAAGGAAACTGAGAAACGGAATGGTGGAAGCCAAGGAAAGCGCAGGTTTCCTCACAGTTTCTAGTGAGGCCAGAACACCCCAGGGAGCTGCTGGAAGCCCATAGAAGAGGAGCGAGGAGGGTCATTTGAGGTCGACAGAGGTTATAAGTGGCCTCGCCCAGAGCAGCTCCAGTTGAGAGTGGAGTGACGTGTGTGGTTTTGAGTTGTTCTCTGAAATCTGCGGTCAACCTGTCTTTTCACTTTCAAGGTGAGGCTGTATTTTCAGCATCTAGAACAGATTCTTTATTATATGACACCGCTGCTCTCTTAAGTCTTGGAAAATTCCTTCAGGAGAATGAGGCTATGTAAATGTAAAGCTGCGAAATATGTTAACGTCAGTTGCTTTGAGATAGAATTTTCGTTTTTTCTATTTACTGCATTTCTTTGAGTGGACTGTAAAGCATGAATCATCATGTCAGATCATGCTCATTGATGGAAAACACTTCAACATGTCAAATAATACTGCTAGTCAGTGCATAAGGAGCAATTTGAGTGAACGCAATGCCGCTGTAATTAGTGTTAATCCTTTTCTGACATATGCAGTAAAAACCTATCTTGGTGAAGACTATAGAAATTTAAAACACGAATAACTAGGGATTATTAAGAATTTTGAGATATTTAAGTGTATTTTAGATGTGTTAATATATTTTTTAAAGGTTTATTTATTTATACATACAAGCTGGGGTGTAGACCAAAGGTATGGGGTGGTGAGAGGATTCACCAGAGACAGAGTGGGGAGCAGAACAGGCAGATTGACAGAAATACACTGCTGAGGGGAGCAGCAGGCAAGACAGGAGAGGTCTGCTGCGCCATGTGGGTTAGCTTCCTGGCCAGGGATTGAACTCATGCCGCAGTGGCTCTGGATAGCTTCATAGCGCTGTGCTTAACCCATTGCACCACCAGGGAAGCCCAGATGTGTTAATATTTTTTTTAAATGTATATAACATCACTGTCAAATTAGTGACTAAGATTAAGGTGTTTGTTTTCCATGACAGAAGAACTTTTATTTAAAAACTTTTGAATGTTTTCTTGGCAAAGGCATAACTAACTTGTATGACATAATTATATATTGCTGCCTAGTATCTTCCAACATCTGCTCTCTCTTCCTCTTTTCCATTTTCTCAATCTCTGGTCTGGACTCCTAAAATCACCTCCACCACTCCTTGCCACCTTCTAATCTATTATATCTCAAAACCTAAAACATGGGTTTGGCCCATGTCTTTTTTTCTGATTAAGAACATTCACAAAGTAAACTTCAAATTCTTTATGTGGTGTGCAAAGGCTATCATACTTTTCCATTTCTCTGCAGTTAGTTTTTTATAGTTCCCACTTTATATATCACAGTCCTAATAAGTCATCTAAAGTCATCACTGTGTTTCAGGTCACCGTGTGTTTGTCTGCAACCCCTTCACCTCTCTTTGAAAGCAGATCCTGACCTCATTGGCATTTTCTGTCCCAAAAGTAGAATTAATCATTATCCCTATATCTGGAACATGTATCTATATTGTGCCATCTATTAATTAATTGACTTGCATACTATTAAATTCTACCCTTCTTGAAGTCAAGAATTCTGGTCTTGCTTTCAGAATGCCTCATGCAGTGGTTATTAGTTTCCCAGGACTGCCTAACAAAGTAGCACAAACTGGCTGACTTATAGCAACAGAAATTTATTGTGTCTCAGTTCTGGAGGTGAGAAGTCCTAATCAGGGTGTGGGCAGGATCGTGTTCCTTTAGAAACCTGTAGGGAAATCCTTCCTGGCATCTGTTGGCTTACTGCAACCTGTGGTTTTCCTTGGGTTCAGCTGCATAACTCCAGTGTCTGCACTAGTTTTCTCATGGCTTTCTCCGTGTGTCTGTCACTCACAGTCAGCTTCTTATCAAGAATTCTTATCATGAATCCAGGGCCCACTCTAGTTTTGCTGGACCTCTGTGAAGCTTAACTCATTACGTGCAGTGACCCTGTCTGTTTCCAAATATGGCAAGATTCTGAGGTACTGGGAGTTAGGGCTAAAACCTGTATTTTGGGGGCATACAGTTCAGTCCATAACAGAGTATTTACCATATATCAGGAACACAATAGCTATTTATTGAATTGAAATGTAAATGAATTACCTGTTATATATTCATAGTATGGAAGTAAAAGGTTTTTAGTGTGATTTTTTTTAAAAAATTGCTAGGTACAAAGGTTTTTATTTTCATCTGTTTCTAAAAATTACATGATAAATTGTATGGTGCTTGTGACATTTGAAAATTAATACTCTTAAAGTGAAGACAAATATTATATTCTCTTAATTCTTTAATTTGTAAGCCTGCTTTTAATACCTGTACTGATTCATGTAGTTTACAGATAATTTTTGAAACAATGGATGTGTTTTAAATTTGGGGAAGTATATATCCAGCCTCAATAGTAAAATATGCCCTTTCCCACCCTTTAATTATATTTTATAAGTAGTATCTTCTTTCTGCACACTGATGTGCACTAATGTTGCGCTTTTTTCTTCGCACATTATTTGGGGTAAAATCCCATTTGTTTTTATATTTTTCTATATTTAGCATATGTAATAGATTGCATCTTTAAATGGGAATTTGGGGAAATCTTATTTATATGATCTACTTCTTAGATTCTAAGTATTCTAATTAGTGGGAAAATAGAATAGGATCTATATGTCATTCTTAGTATATAAGAAAATATAACAACTTTAATCCCAGTTTTTAAGGAACCATTACTTCCATGCTCTTTTTTTATTTCTTTTTATTTCTGGCTTTGTCAGTCTCTGGTCTGTCTGTTCAAACATCATCACCATTTTTTTGACCATACCCAAGTTTCATTTGACAGCACTGAAAGTTGCCTAAAGGAACTTAATGTTGAGTGCTCAACTTGCGCGGGTACCTTCTCCGTGTGTGTTAGTATTCCATTAGCAATTGATGTAGGGCAATGTACCACATTTTTTGGTGACTCACGCATTTTGCCTACTCCAAATTCACGAAAATACTCTCCAGTGATTTCTACTGGAAGTTTTCTAGTTTCAAGCCTTTTAGATTTAGGTGTATGATCCATTTTGAGCTCCTTTTTAAAAATGTGTGGTATAATTAAAGGTTGGTTTTTTAAAAATGCATATCTAAGTGATCCAGCACCATCTGGTGAAAAGATTTTCCTTACCTATTGAATGTCATACTTGTGTATATTTGTATTGACCAGATATGTATGTGTCTGTTTCTGGACACTTTGTTCCACCGAAGTACCGTCAGTCTGTTCTCCTGGCTACTGGTTACTTGGTTGCCTGGTTGAAATATATTAATAGTAACACTGAGGAAATATCTTCATTTTCTGATAAGAACAGTATGAGAGCCTCTTTATGAGATTGCCAGTGACTTTCAGAATATAATAAAAGTGACTTGTTATTACTACCTGGTGATTCATTAAAGATTGGTCATTATTGTGGAATTAAGTGGATAAGCTTTTTAACCAAATTAAGATTCGTGTCCACTTTATCCTTTGTTTGTGTGTCCAGTGAGTCGGTGCTATCCTGACAGTAAGATTGTTTGACTTCATTGGCTTCACAGTTTTGCTTTGATTCTGTTACAACATCTGCATTCAAATTTTATTATTTTCTTTCTCTGAATAGATCTAATTTATTCCAACTCCATTTTGTTTATGTCCTTTAAGATGGAATATTGCTGCATTAATCACAGATGCCATTTTTGTGATGTCAACTCATGTCTTTCATTTGCAAATTATTAATACAAAAGAAGTTTTGTATTTATTTCTGCTAAAAAGAAAACAGTGTGACCAGATTTTCCCAACAAATGGGAAAGTTGAGCGAAGTCATTCTAAGTGGTGATGTATGAGTGTAGATCCAAAAGAAAAGGGCCTTGAGATTACATGGCGGTAATTTCATAAAGTGATTTAGATGCTTGATAGTATACTTATATTAATTGTAGTTTTTATTGTAATTAAAATGAAAACATTTATAAACATCTTGTCATAGAATTATAGACCTCCCAAGAACATATTTGTGGAGTCCTATCTGAGAAACATTTGTACCAGTTGAGTGTGGTGCAGAGAAAATGACGGATTCTTCTCTAAGATTTCAAAATTCAGAAATGAATGTATTTCGTTTAACCCATTAGTAATTGAGTTCAGCTGTTATGTAATAAGATACTCCCAACAAGATCAGGGGGTTACTTATCCCTTAAGTGACAAGGAGCCCTGGCAATTCAGAGTTGGTATGTTAGCTCCAGGGTATCACCAGGGACCCAGACTCTTTCAGGCTGTTTTCTCTGACCTTTGAGTTATTAGTTCACACTCCCATGATGGCCTCTAGAACTCCAGCCATCACGTTCCTTGTTCCAGGCAGGAAGAAGAGGAAGGACAGAGGGCACAGCTAGGAGTCTAGGAGATTAAATCTTCCTTAAACACGTAGTAGCAGCACTTACCAATTTAAATTCCTTTTGTATACTTCAGTTTAACCTGTCATGTTTTCTCAAATACATCAAAAAACTACTAAGGCAGGCCTTCTTTTGTCTCTGGACATTTCCCTTTCTTGTATTTGGACGTGGCTCTATAACTTTAAATGTTACATGCCATCCAGTATTTACTTAAGTAGGAGGGGAACCTCTCTTTCATATTAAGTCAACATTTTGATCAGAACTTTTCATATTTTACTTTACCTTTTATTGTATTTAATTTCTGTAAGTCTTTCTAGGACAAGGATGTTGTAAATAAATATCTGTTGAAATATTTTTAAAAAGGCAAAAACAAGACAAGTCTGTGTTTCAGAGGACTTTGTAGAAATCCCACTCAGTGACTCACATTTACGTATTGTTGACCAGAGAACTGTCTCTTTTGACCAACTCTATTTAAAAAAAAAAATATATATATATATATATATTGAATTACTTGAATTACTACAATGAAGTGGTAGGAGGAAATTTCGTGTTTCTTATTTGCGGTCTCAGATAGTCACTTTGTTAGTATTCAAACATTTGCCTGTGTGTGTCCGTGTGTGTGTGTGTGTATGTGTGTGTGTGTGTATTCTTTTTTAAAAAAATTTTTAAGGATTTATTTATTTATGCATATAAGCTGGGGTTTAGGCCAGAGGAGTCTGTGGGGGGGAGGGTGATGAAAGGATTCACCAGAGACAGAGTGGGGAGCGGAACAGGTGGATCAACTTAAATACACTGCTGAGGGGAGCAGCAGGTGAGACAGGAGAGGTCTGCTGCTCCATGAGGGAAGCTTCCCGGCTGGGTATCGAACTCGTGCTGCAGTGATTCTGGACTGCTTCATAATGCTGCGCTTAACCTCTTGCGCCACCAGGGAGGCCCTATGTATGTATTTTTTATTCATTTATTTAGCACCAACAATAGCTTATAAAGTCCAAGAGCAGGACAATTTCTTATTAATTTCTGTATCCCCAAATGGATTTTCATTGATGAATGGAGAATTATATCATAAGCCCTGTCCCAGGGAATCCTCAGTACAGCAAGGCAAAGATCCTCAAGAGATGATGGAGATACAGGTGAAGAGAATATAAATAAATCTCTGTGGCCACGTTAAGTCTTCCACAGACTCTGAAAGACTTCAGGAGGAGTTGGTCCTGAGTTCATTCTTGTAGGGTTTTCCATATTGAACTAAAGAATGAGATAGTGGCCCAGAGGGGATGAGGCACTGTTCAGAGAAGAGGAGACCACAAGAAGTGTGTGTGATGGCAGGAAACAAGATCTGGCCATATAACATGCTAAAGGATTTGAATCCACCTGCCTCTGCAGAGGAGGCTCCATAGAGGCAGGGCAGGGAATGGAGACTCAGGTGTGTCCTTCCACGTGGCCACCTGGTGCTGCAGTGAGATCTTGGCACTTTAGTGCAGGGCCCACCTCCCCCAGGCACCACCCACCACTCTTGATGATGAAGGCAGACTCGATCACACATCACAATCCCAGTTCCTCCAGGTCTCCCCAGAATCTGCCTTTGGCAGAGCTTTATTTGATCGTCTTATGCCTGTGCCCGCTACCCACGCCCATTTCACTTGTCTATCAGGATTGTGCTCACTCTCACCTGCTCAGGGACCCGTCACCACTTACTGTTCTTGCCCGTTACAGGATGATTTACGTCTGTTTGGTAATTGGTTGTATTTGTCCTGGAGCCTCAGATGGTAGAATAGACCAGTTACATCTCTCATCTCTATGAAATGAAAGGCCGTCTTTCAGGAATTTCAGACAGCAAGGAGGTGGGCAGCCTGCTCTTGAGACTGGCCAGGGTCTGGCGCCGGCCACCTCAGCCTCCTTCTGGTCCTCAGCCTGCCTCTGCTTTTGACCCCAGCTAGGGGACCCCTAGCTGGGACCATTCATCATTCAACAGGTCGCACCTATTCTCCCTTCTCAGCTAAAGACTTTTCTACCCACCCCCTCTCCACTGTGCCAAACATAGCCCCTTGCTGTCTCCTAGGACAGCAGCTTGCTGTTTTCTTGTGCCTGCAGGGGGTTGACAGCCATCGTAGAATGGTTCCAGCCTTTGTTGGCTCTGCTTCTGTCACTGAAGTTACTGGCTGCTGAGGGTGAAATTGGAAGTGCATCCTCTTGGCTGATGTGTAAAATGCACACTTTTTGCTACTAAGGAGCTGACTAAATCTCTCTTGGTAATGCCGGAAGTTAAATGTACCATGAAAAGACTCATCTCTTTTTTGTTGCTTATTTTTTCTTCTTCCCCTCTTTAACTTATGCAAACATTACTAGAAAAGTAACCTCACAAAAATTTTTCTCAAATCTCTTTTTTCACTTTCCTGTATTCTCTTCCTGCGCCTGCCCATGTGCAGTGATATTAACTAGACACGGTTTTGAAGGGCTTTTCTTTTTTTATGCTGTGTGATCACAGTTCAAGGAAATTGAAATAATTGAGCTGTGGGAATATTTCGGGTAATAATGGCTTGTTATTTTGATTATTTCCCTTTAGGAAAGACACTGCTGATCCTGTAACATGGAGGATTGCCTTCATACCTCATCTGAGAATCTGTCCAAGTTGGTCAGCTGGGCCCACAGCCATGGGACTATTTGCAGCCTCATCCCAAACCTGAAACACTTGCTCTCGGAAGGGTCGCATGGGAACCTGACAGCCATGTGGGGCTGCAGTGCCGGCCACGCTTACCACTGGCCACTGACAGCCACTTGCAGAGCTGGGTCCCAAGAAAGGGTGTGTTTCCAGGATAACAGAAGTTTTAATTCTGATAGTCCCAGTATAATCGGCGTACCCTCTGAGACACAAACTAGCCCTGTTGAAAGGTACCCTGGCCGACCCGTGAAGGCCAAATTAGACTGCAATAGGACCAGAGACTCTTGTGACTTCTCTTACTGCAGCGAGCCCTCCGAACTGGACGAAGCTGTTGAAGAATATGAAGATGAAAACACCCTGTTTGACATGGTTTGCGAGTCTTCAGTTACAGATGAAGACAGTGACTTTGAACCCCAGACCCAAAGACCTCAAAGCATCACTCGAAAAAGGCCTGGATTAGTCCCATCTTCTCTCCACTCGAGCTCCCAGACTCAGATGGTCGATGAATGCAGCAATGATGTCATTATTAAGAAAATCAAACAAGAGATTCCGGAAGATTATTATATCGTGGCGAATGCAGAGCTGACGGGAGGGGTGGATGGACCAGCCCTGTCGTTGACGCAGATGGCAAAACCCAAGCCTCAGGCGCATGCCGGCCCCTCTTGCGCGGCATCCGCTAAGCTGATTCCCCATGTAACATCTGCCATTGGCACAGAGCTTGACCTGCACGGAGTGTCTGCATCCCCCTCTGTCATGTCCAGACCGATCGTTCAAAAGACTGCAAGGGTATCTCTGGCTTCACCAAACAGAGGACCCCCTGGTGCTGGCACCAGCCAGCAGATGGCCGTGCAGATGCCTGTGAGCACGTCCCACCCCAACAAACAGATCAGCATCCCTTTGTCCGCCCTGCAGCTGCCTGGACAGGATGAGCAAGTTGCCTCTGAAGAGTTCCTGCCCCATTTGCCCAGCCAGGTCTCCTCCTGTGAGGTAGCCCTTTCTCCCTCAGTTAACACAGAGCCCGAAGTGAGCTCCAGTCAGCAGCAGCCCCCCGTCGCTCCTACCATAACCACCGAGGCCACAGCACAGTGCATACCAGGTATGGCACACGAGGTGACAGCGGGTCCCTCATCCTCACACAGCAAAGAATTCTGCGCCGTCAGCACTTGTAAACCGTTGACCCGGTTTGCTAGAATTGAGGCCTCGCTTACTCTCAGAAAGATCGAAATAATGAAATGTATTCCCTCCAGGTGAAACAGTAAAGGAAATACCTCTGAGTGGAGGCCATCCATCCCGTTGCAGTGTCTTGGGGCTGAGAGGACAGGCTGTAGGGTTGTGCTGTGGGTGCTGCGTGGCTAGGTTAGGGTTTGTATCTGCTCTTCTGCTGAGTTTTTATACAGAAAAGTTATTTTTGAAAGGGTCCTTATGTTCTGTTAGTATCAGGTATTTGGTTGCTGTTTGAAGTCAAAATGATGTTGGCTAGGCATATAATAACAGTAGGCCTAATGTTTTTCTGTTACTTATTTGTCTGGACCAACTTGGCATTTCTCTTTATTTAAGTTGGTGTGGTCATATAGAACAAGATTTTTTTTTTTTCCAGAGAAAGGAATGAACATTTCTAAAAGACTATTTGATCTTTTCTCTCAAAACTTAAAATTGTCAGACAGCTTGCATTTCTGAAACATGTGAACCTTACTGGAATGGATTAAAAGGAGAAGGAAATGATTATATGGGACCCCTCTCTGTAATTCTGTTATTCTAATGTTCTGTAATTTTGACATTCAGTATTTAATCTGAACTATTATTACATGGCAGGGGTTTCAGGATTCATGCTTTTGGGTTCGTGATTCAAATTCAGTAGCCCAGAAGTAGAACTTTGAACAAGGAGGACCGGACACTCAGACTGTATAGAAAGATGAAATTTGTGGCTCATTTTGGTCTCACTTTAGTCCCTCTTAAGACTTGCATGTATTTTGGGAAGAACTTTCTGAGGTACCTGTGCTTTACTCTGTAACTTCTTAAAATTAAATTGCTTTACAAATATGCTCTTTCAGGGTTAGTCTCAACCTTAAGATCTCCAAAGGAAACCTTTGATTCATGATTTTACTAACACAGTCATGGTATTATTAATGAAATATACAACAAAGATATTCATGTCCTGATTCATTACTATGCTTTTTAATATATTCACTTTTCTTTTATTAGCAGCTTTCTTGAGATTTAACTCATATGCCATAGAATTCACTCTTTTAAAGTATAGTCAGTGTTTTTTGGTATATTCACAAAGCTATGCAATCATCACCACTATCTAATTTCAAAACATTTTTATTACCCCAGAAGGAAACTCCATACACGTTAACAATCACTCTTCCCCTCTCCCATCTCTGTCAGACACCCATCTACTTTCTGTCTCTGTGGATTTGCAGTTTCTGCAGGGGAATTCTAATATGTGACTTTTTATGGCTGCCTTCTTGGCTTAGATTTTGCTATTGTAGCATGTATCCACTTTCCTTTTTATTGCCAAGTAATATTTCATTGAATTGAATTAAAATGTTTTGTTTTTCCTTTCATTAGTTGATGGACATTTAGATTGTTTCATTTTTTGGCTATTCTGAATAATGCTGCTAATAAGGTTGGGTAAAGTTTTTGTGTGAAAGTACATTTTCATTTTGCTTGGGCAACATGTAACTCTGTTTAACTTTTTGAGGAGTTACCCTACTGTTTTCCAAAGCAACGCCTTCATTGTACAGGCTCACTGGGAATGTAAACAGTTTCTCTTTTCTCCCCATGCTTATTGATACGCTTTATGGCGCTGCAGACCTCTCCTGCCTCGCCCTGCAGACCTCTCCTGCCTCGCCCGCTGCTCCCCTCAGCAGTATATTTCCGTTGATCTGCGTGTTCTGCTCCCCTCTCTGTCTCTGGTGAGCCTTCTTGCCGCCCCATGCCTCTGTTCTGTACCCCAGCTTGTATGCATAAATAAATAAATCTTTTAAAAAAAATTATAGTTATCCTATTAAGTATGCAAAGTAGTTTTCCATTGTGATTTTGCTTTGCATTAGCCTAGTTGCAGTGATGTTGAACTTTTCTTCATGAGTCCATTGGACAGTTTTATATCTTCTTTTGAGAAAGGGCTATTAAAATCCTCCTCCCATTTTCCAATTAGATTGTCTTTTTACTGGTAAGTTGTAGGATAGGAGTTATTTGCATATTTGGTTATGTAAGTCTCTTATTAGATAAATGATTTGCAACTATTTTCCCATTTTGTGGATTGTCTCTTTTCCTCCCTTTCTTTGTTCCTGATTAACTTCAATCAGTTAGTCACAGTGTGGTCATTGGCTGATCTTCATATCATTAGACACTAATGCTACCTTTATTAGGCTGGTGAAATTCTTTGTATTAGGAAGTCTGACCAGTGATGTATGCATAGGATGTAAGTTGTGACTTTTTACTTAAATAGTTGTGAATCTGGTTTATTGACCTCCTCTCCCCCCTTTTATATAATAGAGAAGTCTCCCAGAGTGTTCTATTTTCTAACAATTTATGTTTGAGGGTAGAATTCAGAAGTTTATTGTGTAAAGTGGTCCAATATAACAAAACAATTTAGTAAGACTATTATTTGTGTTGCTCACCTCTTCACTCACTCACCACTCCAAGAGCAAGATGCCTGGTGAATAATAAACAAGATGTTGAGGCACTTTGCTAAATGAAATTTGAAAATCTTGCTGTATAGTTATTTTGGGGGAAAAAATTCAGCCTATTTAAAAAACATCATTTGAGTCTGTTGTTTATATATAACACATTATCTTAGATTCTTTTCTTCTCTTAGTGAAATTGCACCTCTTACGCTAACTATAAAAAGCAGGCATGACCAAAGGATAACTTATAACCTAGATCATCATAAACTGTAATTTGACTTTACTTTCATAAGGAGGATTGGTTTGACTTAGAGTTGAACCTTCAAGAAAAATAACATGAAAAACTGGTAATGGGAATTTCCAAAGGAATGATCCTAATGTTTTGATCTATTGTTCTCTGGGAAGATATTACATTGCTAAGATATTATTAGCTTTAGAGAAACACTGTTTGGACTGGAAACATCTAATGGAACAAATGAAAATCTGATTGACATTTTGGGAGAGAGACATACGTTGACTTATAATTTACCTTTGTTCTTAGAGCCCAAACTCATGCCGTGCTTTAAAATTTGTATTAATCTTACTGATTTTTGCATGTTTGCTTATAGTAGAAAGTCTTCATTCTAAACATTTTTTTAAATATCATTTTTTATTGAGGTGGTATTGGTTTACCACAATGTATATGATTTAGGGGTATAGGTCAATACCTCTTCAGATGTGTGTTACCACACCACACCTACCACTGAAGCCCCATGATCCTCCCCAGTTGGTTGGGCCCCCCGCATCCCTTGTCCCCCTTACCCTCCCATTCCCATCTGGTAGCCACAATTCTGTAGTCAGATTTCATGGGTTTGTTTTTATTTTATTTTGTCTGTTCCTTTTAAACATTTTTTTTTTCAAAATTTACAGTCTGGCATTATGAGAATAAATATGTACCAGATGGACCTGGCAGAGTTAGTATGTAAATCATACTTGGGACTAAGCAAAGAAAGGTTTTGAAAGAACTAGCTGAAAGGAGAGTCAGATAGTTTTTAAATGGATGTTAATGTAACCATAGTTTTTTTTTTTATCAAATCATTGTCGAAACCCCGCATATCTTTGAATAATATTTTTGAAATAAATAAATTGAAAAATGACTGTTGAGTTAGCCAGAAACAAAGAGAAATTGTTTCATTTTGTTTAGTTTGATGCCGTTTTATTTTCCTGGTGGAAAATCACCCTATTTCTGTGCAGCAGAATAAACTTATACAGTTATAAAATGTTAATCTAGGTATGGATAAAATTATTAGTTTTCATGTCAGCCCTGTCATACTGCAAAAATCAAATCTTAGCACTAACAGTAATGAGTAAAGAGGACTTATTGACTATCTTCCAATGGCTTAGATTCCATTAATTTTTTAGGTTTTTATGTAAATTGGGGGCATTTGTCATAAATTTATATCTCTGCTGCATTATGAGTTGGGTTTTTATGTGTCTGTTTCTTAAGTACTCTTACACAGCTTCCTTTATGATTTTGTCCAAGGATCTGTTTTATTAACTCTTTCCCTGCACGTTGCAGTAGCAGACAGTCAACTTTTGCTTATCAGATTTCTAATAAGTATGTTTTTTTCTTTTGAATCTATCATCTTTATCATCTGATAAATCAATATATGTTCTTTATATATTCGGAATATCATAGTCTACCAAGCATACTGAAAATATAGTGCCCATATTTCCATCTTGTGGATGGCATTTTTTGAAATACAGATTTTCTTTTTCTTTATGGAGACTTCTTTCATCCTCTTGCTGCTGCCTAGGCGGCTCTCATCTTTTCTGTCTTCAGTATTTTGCCTAGGAAGGCCTTTCTGTACCTTGAATCTGACACATACCTATATTTTTCTCTGGTTCTTTTATGATTTCCTTTTCCTCTCCTCCCCATCTGTCCTCTTTTTTTTTTTTTACATTTAACTCTACAATGAGAAGATACTTTAACGTGTGACCACACATCATTATTTTTGCAGGTAGTCAAGTGTTTCAGTATCATTTATTGAATAAGTTCCATTCTCTACTGAATTGCTCTTTGACCACATTTCTCTTTATAATCAAATATATTTCTGGACTTTTAGTTCTGTTTTTATTGATCTCTTTCTTTTTGCTTCCAGTTTTTTGTGTTTATATTTTGTACAAAACCAAATACAGTCAGTGAAAAAGAGGTGTATAGTCCAAACCATTTATAGAATACTTTTGGAAAAACGCACATGTGAAATTGAGTTCAGGGAGCTTTAAAAAATTAAGTTCTATATTACTTCCAGTTTGGTCTGCTTTGACGTACATAAACAAGGGTTAGAAATAGAAAGCCTGAGTTAAAATAAATTGAGAGAATTAATTGCTTTATCGTCCAAGGACAGATGTTCGAATGAGATTTTAAAAACCTGGGGTTCAAACAGTGCCTAGTTTCTGTCATTCTGCTTCTCACCTTAGCTTCTTCTGTTTGCTTCACCTGGAGATAATCGTCCCTCATGGTCCCCACATGGTTGTGGGTGCTGCTGGGTTTCTTGTCTAGCCAGAGCTAGAGCCCATGTCACAGCATCCCCACTAATCCCTGAGTCAGTCATTGGAGCACCCCATGCTGGAAAGGTATTGAGAGCACCCTGACCCAGATCTCACAGCAGGGAGTGGGGGTGGTCGGAGTGTTCTTCCGTGGACATCCTGGCTTCTGTTTTTGAGAAGGGCCGCAAACCAGAGATACCTGCGATTATCTGTGTGGGTGTTCTTTTTGTTTTTATTTTTTTAGCATTTAATTTCTTCAAGGTGGGCAGACAGGAAGAGTTGTTTTTATATGTCATCCAAAGCTAGAATGTAGAACAGTGTTCTAATATCAGGGCTATCCCTAATGATTATGTAAATGTGGTTTTTTTTGTGTATGTATGGCTACGTGTGTGTTTATGTATATGTATATTTTATATGCCTCTTCTTAGAAAATGGAACAAAGCTAGATTTTCTTAACTGCAACCTTTCCTGTACCTTCCTGTAGGAAGACCTGAGACATAAATTCTGAAAGATAAGAGAGGCAAAGTAAAATTTCTGGCTCAGTTTATGCCATCATTTCCCTCCTTATCATAAAGGGTGCTTATCTGAGAGTTGATATGCAGGCATACTGGGCTCTGAGATAGTGGAGCTGTCCGGAACTCCAGCATTTGGAATCAGACAGGCTTAGGTCGATTCACAACCCTCCCTACTGTGGGCTTTGTGACCTTAGCTAAATTGGTTTATTGCTCCGAGACTTGTTTTCCTCATTTGTGAAGTCAGGACAGTAACGCCTGTCTTGCAGGATTGCTTCAGGAGCAAATGCAAAAATATAACTAAAGACAGTACCTAACATATAATAAATATTTAAGAAATAATAGTTTCCTACCATCTTGATATTTTTATTTTCATTATCATGGTCATGATTAGGTTGTGCTCAATACTCTTCAGGAAGGAAGGAAGTTTTAATCAGTTACACCTATTCATCTACTAAGACATGGACCATGGGCTCCTAGCACTGGTACCATCTGGGAGCTTAGTAGAAATGCCCAAACTCACAGAACCAGAACCTGCATTTTAACATGATCTCCAGGTAACTTGCATGCACAGTATCTCAAGGTCCTACTGTTTCTCCATGTGAGTGTCATGGGGTGTCCTCTTCCTGACCTCAGCAGCACCAAGCCCCCACTTTCTAGCTGACATCTCAGCGTGGCGGTAGCAGTGGTGGGTTGTCTTAGTTTTATCATGGAGAGTGGGGAAAAAAGCCTGTTATTATGTCAACTTTAAGATGCTGGTGCTGGTGGTCTCCAGCCCCTACTGTGGGCACTCCCTCCCTGTGTGCGGTTCTTAGAAAGAAAAAGCCTTGATTTTAGATTAGTAATTTTTCACCTTGTTTTCTCTAGGGGGAGGGATGTAGAGAGGGGATATGTGATAAGATATATTCTCTTGAAAAAATTGACTCCATTGTCATTTCTTTTCAAAGTATTGTGCTTTTTACAAAGACAGTTTTACCAAGACTGTGGTGAAAACACTTTATGACTTATATAACATGTAATAAATCAGTTACATGCAAAAATGTAGGATTTAAAAATGGAATGGCCTGACACAAAGGTAGACAAATAGAATAAAATAGATGGGGCGGGACAGAAGCCCAGCAACCCGCCGTACGTACGTACATGGGCCGCCTGTGAAAGGAGGAGCCTGCATCACAGATCGGCGGGGGGAGAAGGATGGGCCATTCGGTGAGTGGTGTTGCGCAGCCGGCCAACCATGTGGAACTAAATAAAATTAGATCCTGATCTCATCAGGCATGAGACGAAATCGCCTATAAAGATCTAAATGTGGAAATGTCAAACTTAAAACTGTTTGAAGGAAATGTTGCAAAATGACCTTGGTGTCCAAAGAGGTTTTTTGTGACACAAACACACAAAGATGAAAGATGCTGACAACCTTAAAATAAAAGTCTTAGCTGAGGCCAGGGATTTCATAAACAGTTAAAAAACACCGTGAGTTGGTTTTAATGCATGTAATTCAGAATACTCACATAGAGAAAACTACCATAGATTAGTAGGAAAAATGGTCAAATTGTCCAGTAGGGAAATGAGCAAAGGAAATAAAGTGGTGCTTCTACTAAGAGGAAACATGTATAGTTAATAAACTTATGAAAAATGCTACAACTCACTGGTAGTCAGGGGAATGCAGATTGAAACAATGAAATACCATCAGAAAAGCAAAAATTATTAATTTTAATTATCACAAGTATTGTATGGAAAAGTGAAGACATGCTGGTGGGAATATAGATTGGCACAACCGCTTTGGAGAACAATTTACAATGTCTAATAAAGTTAAACATGTGTATATCATACAACCTAGGAAATTAATTTCTAGGCATCTTCCCTAGAGAACTAACTCATATATATAGAATGTGCCGGGGTGGGGGGGGGGGCGTGTGTGTGTGTGGTGACCTTGTGATAACAAGGAAAAGGATCAGTTAACAAACTCAACTTGATCAATACAGATATAAATTGTGATATATTTTTCAAAGGAATATATGTATCAGCCAGATCTGCATTTACTAATGTAGATAAATCTTAAAAACAAAGTTGCTGAATAATATTTAGAGTACCAAACCTTTTTTAAAAAAATACTGTGTATTTTACCTTACACACACACACACATACACACACACACACACACAAAATTGTGAAGCGTGGATTGAAAAGAGGACTTACCAAATACATGGTAATTAAACTTGGGGAGGGGAAAAGCTGAGAACAGGTGTACAGCAAACTTGCGCTGTATCTGTAATGTTTCTCCTTTAAAAATGTATAACAAATATGATAGAATGTTAATATTTATTAAACCCCCATGGCAAGAATAATTGTCACACAAGAGACCACGTCCATGTTGCTTAGCGGTGGAAATCTGGGCACACAGCTGGATTTGGATCCCTGCTTTTGCTCCTTGTTGTCTGGGTGATGTTGGCACATTCCTTCACCTCTCTGTAGCTTATCTTTTCATCCATAAAATGAAGGTAATAGTAGATCTTACAGGGTTGATATTAGGATTAAATTAATCAGTACAAAGCCTTCTGATCATAGTAAGCATACTCTACTACTATTCTGTATACTTATACTGTATGTTTTAAATGTAATACATTTTAAATATAAATCATGAAGCATAAAATTGCATTGTCTTTATGAAAGGAGGGTATTATAGCATTATTACTGTTATTCTTCAGTATAGAGGGTTTTGGGGTAAGAAAACAAACTTGATAAACAGTATCTTCCAGTGTACTTGTTTATGGACAAAGGATTTGAGAATTTAAAATTTTACTTCAAAGTCAAACATAAATCTCAACACTATGTCTACCTTCCTTAAGATTATGATGGAATGCTGTTACGGGAAACTTTTTTAAGTTCTTCTGCAGGAATAAATTAAAAAACACAGAGACAAATATCCTCTATTATCTACATCGCACATTCCTTTACAGATAAACCCTTCCTGGGTTCCATGAGGAAAGGAGTTGTTTCCTTTATTTATTGTTGGGAAATACATAAAGAAACAAGGTGATTTTCTTAAGATTTATTTATTTATGCATACAAGAACTGGGGTGTAGGCCAGAGTTGCAGGGGTGAGAGGATTCACCAGAGACAGAGTGGGGAGCAGAATAGGCAGATCGATTGAAATACGCTGCTGAGGGGAGCAGCAGGCGAGGCAGGAGAGGTCTGCTGCGCCTTGTGGGAAGCTCCCTGGCTGAGGATTAAACACGTGCTGCAGTGTCTCTGGATAGCTTCACAGTGCTGTGACTTAACCTGTTGTGCCACCAGGGAGGCCCCAGAAACAAGATGATTTGCTTGGAGTTACAATGGGAAGAGACCCAGAATCCTCCTGGTTCACCAAGAGGGAAGGATCCCCTGTTGTGTGTGTGGCCCCTGCCTCTGCTCATCTTGATATAGGAGTGGCCTATCTGCTGATTGCTTCTTCTCCCCCCTTTTTTGTATGTAAGTAGATTTTTGTTTTCAGTGAAGGAGACCTGGGAAAAGACGGAGTTATCACTTTTTCTTCAAGAGTTATCAGATGGGACATGCTCCTCAAAGCCCTCACTCTCTCAAACTAGAGCCTGTTCCAGGATCACACGGCCCTCCTTATAATGCTGGCTGTCTTCAGTAGCAAACTCATAGATCCAGCCCAGTTTGCTATTGCAGTTTTTGCAGCTCACATCTCGAACCATGTGGTGGCCAGTGAGCATGACCCGGTCTTGAACTTCATTGTACTGTGGGTTAACTACCTTGTTAAAAAGAAAAGCTCTGCCAGTGGCACCTGTGAACCAAGTGGAGATGAGCTCTGAGCGGTTGGTCAGGATCGTATTGCAGTTTGCACAAGAAAATAGACGGGTACCACCAATATGATCAAGGAAAATTCTGCCCATTTTTATAGGTGAAGTTCTAAAAATTCAGAGGCGCCGTGAGATCCGCCGCTGCCAGCGGCTCTTCGCTCCTCAGCTGGGATGAAGCCCCTCGACCCTTGTCCCCCCTTTTTTATCTTCATGTCATGCCTATCACTTATCCACGGTTTTGGCTGCTAGTCATAAAACATTTTTCGTTTCTGAGGTGACATTAGTTTACAGTGCTATGTGATTTAGGGGAATAGAGTCACAACTCTTTAGGTATATATATATTCACAGCCCCCACCAAGCACCCCTAATCCTCCACCGTACTCCACTGGGTCTGTTGCTCTTTGTTCCCCATCCCCTTCACCTTCCCCTATGAGCCTCAACTCTGTAGTCGTATTTCTAGGGTTTGTTTTGGTTTAATTTTGACTTTTCTTCTGCTTCTGTATTTCACATTTGAGTGAAATAATCCAGTATTTTTCTTTTTCCTTATAACTTGTTTTGCTGAGCATAATCCCCTCTAGATCTATCCATGTTGCTACAAATGGTCAAGTTTCACCCTTACATAATAGCTGAGTAGTATTCCATTATATCTATTTACCAAATTTCCTTTACCCACTTATCTATTGTTGGTCACTTGGGTTGTTTCCGTAACGTGGTTATTATAAATAGTACTGCAGTGAACATAGGAATGTCTGTTAGCCTTTTTGTATTCTGAGAATTTTTTTTTAAAGGACCCAGGTTTAAAAAGAAGGGCAGGGAGATAGCATATTCATCTTTTTTTGTAAGCATCTGAAAGAGTAACTAACACTTCCATTTTATCAGACTTTTCATCATGATCACCATTATGCCAGGGCTGGTGAAATACAAAGATGAATGTCAAATTCCCTGTCTCTGAGATTTCCTTGTTTAGTGAAGGAGGCAGGAAAACCAACAGCTCCAGTTTAAGTATATAGGAAGGGTATATGAAATGCAGTGGAACACACGTGAGGAGCAGTCAACTAGGCCTTACAAGACACAGGTAAAGGTATTTCAGACAAAACAACGTGAGCAAAGACATTAGTACATGAACACATACAGACTGTTTAGAGCAGTAAGGATTTGAGTGTGGCTTGAAAGTAGATTTAGAAAAAGGCCAGCAGAGATGCTACTGAGAAAGCTGACTGGCGCCTTCTGCGAAAGGCTATACAGGTGGTGTCACCAGTGTCCTAATTAGAGAGCGGAGACACAATTTATCATCTTGGGATATCACACTGGTGGCATTGGGAAAGTAAAGGGATGCAAGAGCCATTTATAGGGTGACTGATCCAGATGAGAGATGGTGGTAAGTGCTCACATGATGCAGCAGTACAGGCAGTGGAGAGGAGGTAGAGGGAGGTGTTTCAGGAATTAGAAAATACACTCAACATACATCCATTGGAAAACTGCAAAGTGCCCAGTTCAAGTTGGGTTCCATGTATACAGCAGCACACAGAGCAGAGCGTGGTGGTTCCTGTTGTGATGCTGTCTATACTCGGTAATGGGAAAGAGCTAGCCCAACACTGACCCTTACAAAAATCCCCAATTAAAAAAAATACATACACATATATTTAAAATATTTCCTGAACTAAGATGTGGTTCAACTGTGAATGACTTTGTAAGACTAAATTGGTTGCCTTTAGATAATACATTTATTAAGGCTGTGTCTAGGATGATAGATGGATAAAAGTGCTTAAATGAATAATTAAGCCACTATGATAAATGAAAGGTGAGTCTTTCTTAGCTAGAAATTAAAAGTTCGGAGGGCTCCACGGGTGAACAGGTGGTGGGTAACTTATGGGGAATACATAATAATGTAAAAGATACGAATAACAAAAATAAATATTATATTTAAAAAAATTTAAAAAATAATAAAAGTTCGGAGGGTGCAGGCAAACCATCCCACATCATAATTTATTTGAAATACTTTCCACTCGAATAAAAATAACATGAGCCTGGCTATATTAAAATTGTAATATTACTTATTTTTGTAGATAGTGACCTATCTTAAGAATTAAGATATAATTATCTACTAGATTTCTGAAAGATAGAAGTATAAAATCAAGCTAGTTGCTTTAGCTGTACAAATGTAGTTTTCAGAAAAGTTAACAGTTTTTTCAGTCTTTTCTCCATTGCTTGCACATCATTTTTTAAATAACTTTTGTCTTAGTATCTCACATGAAATCTTATTAAATTGATTTTAATTTCTTTTACTTGAAAGAAAATAGGGCATTTTCCTATTATGCTAATGAAGTAAAAGTTTTTAAAGTTCACCTGCATGCAGTTGAGACTTCCAAATACACAAAATGTCCCCAAATGCAGCAAACTAGTAATTGCTCTAAACTTCAAAATGTATTTTCTTTCAGTGAATTTTGATTTGACTCAGACTGCTAAGGACTCCGGGAACTGAAAAGTCATTGACCTTGATTCATCTGGGTTCAGGTCTTAGTCCATGTTTAGGTATCAATTTGTCATGATCACGGAAGGCAGAAGCACTCATTCTCCCTACTCCGCCACCTTGGGCCCTGTTTCTCATTGAGTTTTTAAGATGATTACTCTGAATTTTTTTCCCCAGTATATTGTTGATCTTCATTTCTTTTGGGTCAGTTAGCGGAACTTCATAGTTGATTTTGGTAGTGTCATGTTTGATTCTTCATGATCCTTATAGCCTTGTGTTGGTATCTGTGCATTTGAAATAGCAAATAGTGTCTCCCACAGGGACCCTGGGCCCTCAGGACAGCTGGCAGCCTATGACTGTGAGTGGGCTGAAGCCAGGTAAAGTGTCCTTTCAGCGTCTGCATTCTGACTGAGTTTGGTAGGGACACTCAAGACCACAAGCCAGGGGGGCTAGAGGTAGTCCATGGGCTGTTTCTGGGCTCACAGCCTGAACCAAGGACTGTAGACTTATCACTCGATGCTTGGACGTGCATAACTCTCCTGGGTCCCCTCAGGATGTTGCTGGTGATAGAAACCAAACCAAACCATGTGCTATTTCCAGATTTATAGTGGGATCTGTGGCCAGCGAATCAGCTGCTACAGTGGGAGCCTGGGACTTGTACCATACTTAGGGCTTTATAGTCTCCAACAGGTCCCAAAGCACCCATAAAAGCACCTTTGTCCGTGGATGGATGCCAGGTTATTGGATGGGGGGGGGGGGAGCAAAGGACATCTTAGTCATCTTGCTGCTGTCATTACACTGAGTTTTTTTTTTTTTTTTTAATAAGTATTGCTTAAGGAATATAGGGGAACCAAATGAGGGAGAGATGTTTAGTGAGGGCGGGGGAGGATAAGGACTTAAAACGGGGAAGAAAAGAGCACAAGGGACTGTGGTGACGGTTCACGGGTGGTGGGTAACCTATGGGGAATACACAATAATGTTAAAGACATAAATAATAATAATAAAAAATTTTCCTACCCTCCCCCCCCCCAAAAAAAATAAGTATTGCTTAATTTTTCGCTCTTGTATTCAACAGGAAAAACAAAGAATCCTGTAATCCTGGAACGTTTTGTTTCTTTGAATTTGACTTGAGGATTTGATTCAATGAATTTAAGTATATATTCTTTAAAAATAATGCCTAAAATTATATTTTACATATTTTTTAGTCTCTAGAGTATATTAAGATTTGTGTTGTAAGTGCTTGCTTTTTAACACCCTTATACTGTTATAATTAGTGCTGTTAAATTATTATCCTACGTGATGGAAAGCAGGCATCTCATTGTTAAGAAAAAAGCTTTTTTCCCCTGTTTTGTCTATACTTATAAATGGGTAAAGAAGCAGCTAATCTGTATAGAAAAATACTTTAATTTTTATTTTATAATGAACTTTTCAAAAATATGTTTTGTTATTATCCACTGACCCACTTAGGGAAATTAGCGTCCTCCTATCCATTAGGTTATTACTTCTTGGATGGGATTTAATGAATATTAATAGCCTAATTCAGAAAAGAAGGAGGTAATTTATTAGAGTTTTATGCATTTCCATTTTTATATGTTGTCTGTTTTCTCTGCCTTATTGCCATACTCTTTTGTTTCAAATTGATTAATAATTCCACTGTATTTCTTACTTTATTATGCAAAAGAAGCCTTCACATTTTGATCCTTGCTAATTAAGACATGCAATCATGTAAACTGAATGTACATTTAGAGGGAGAAAGATTTCTGATCCAAACTTTGTTGTAATTGTCTTCACTGTGGTATATAGCATTTCAGCTCTTAAATTCATCAGCCATAACTTACATTGTGCTTGAGTTTGTTTTCATTGATTGAAACAAACTCATGAAAAGTGCTTTCCAAATACTCCTGACTAATATACCAATGAACTGCAAATGATGATACTGTTTTTCATCCAAGCTCCTCTTCAGTATGCAGGTTCTTATGCTGTTAGTTGTTTCATTTACTATGTGCAAAATAGTTATAGTAATAGCCAATACTTACAGAGCGCTTATTAGCTCACTACCTAGGTAACTTAGTCCTCACCACTCTGTGACATTAGGATTAGAATTAACTCCATTTTATAGATGAAGAAGCAAAGGTAAAGGAAGCTTGAACTTGCTGGAGGTTACCCAGTAAGCGGGTGGGAGAGCTGGAGTTATGCCTAGAAAGAATGGTCCCCAAGTGCGTGCGCTTCACCACTGGCCTCTCTTGCTGGGTGGTGCTTGTTGTACACAGTCAGCATTGTAGCCCTTAGAAGTTCTATGTCAGGACTGGGACCGACTGTCACTTGATTTTCTTTATTTCTCCAAAAAGTTCCTTGCCAGAACTTCTCTTTGACTCCTCCCGTTCTAGTCCCATCCATATGGAGGGGATGAAAATCAAAGTGTCCAACACTTGAGACACAGAAATGCCTAAAACAATGTCTCCCATGTCTCAGGGACAAATGTATTTGTTGAATGCTGAAGTAAGTATGTAAAGGCTAAAATTCCTAGAAGGAAGAAGAGATGATTTGTCATTTCCTCTATTTTCTCTTGGTTTTATGTTTTTGTGTAGCTTTCCTGGTATCAGGTTCGTGTATTTAGCAGACAGATATCAATAAATGCCTGCTAGGCATTCCTTTCATCGTGGATATATTTGTGGGGGGGAAAAAAAATCCCTGCTCCTAGGGAGCTTATGTTATAGATAATAATCAAGCAACCCCCAAAGAGATAATTATAAACTTTCAGAAATGCTGTGATAGGAAAGAAAAGAGAATTAGTAGAGATAATGGTTGGTTATTAGCAGATTCCCTAATAAAAAAAATCACATTTGATCTCAGAATGAAGATGTGGAAATGAGAGATTTGGAAATACAGGCCAGGAGTATATTCCTCGTAGAGGGATCAGCTTATGCAGAGTATTTGAAAGAAGAGTCACATCTGAAAACTTGAACAAAGGTCCCCATGGCTGGAATGCAGAAAGCAGGTGATCTCTGTTTCATATGGAACTGGTGAGCTAGACCAAAACTTTGTTGGAAATACTGAGTATTGAACTTTCACCTAATGGGAATAGGAATTCATGGTAGGATTTTGAGCAGGGTAATGACATGAACAGACTTGTAATTTAGAGAGCTCATACAGGCTGCTGTGTGAAGGACAGTTTGAATGGGGGTAGGGTAGACATAGGGAAATCTTAATTCTCATAAGGAATTTCCTTGTCAACATAGGGTAATAAATCCAATGGCAAATTCTTATTCAAGCCTTAAAATCTATTATTTCAGTTGATCAAAAGGAATATGCCAGATATAATAACTTGTCCAGGCACTACTGTATTAACGATAATTCTTATCTTGAACATAAGAAAAAGCATTATTTTCAGAGAAAATAAAACACGAAAGAAGACTGAAATTTATTATAGTTAAGACAAAGTAGACCAGACTCTTGGTGATTAAAGAATAATATTTTTAATTAAATTTTAAATTAGAAAGATACACCAAATGTACCCAATGACTAGTTGGATGATGGATTTATGGACAGTTTTGCTCTCTTTTTTTTATATCTTTTTTTTTTTTTTAAATGTGGTGCCCTCATCTTTTTCTCAGAAGTTCACTTTCTTTTTTTTTTTTTAAAAAGATTTATTTATTTATGCATACAAGCTGGGGTACAGAACAGAGGCATGGGGCGGCGAGAGGGCTCACCGGAGACAGAGTGGGGAGCAAAACAGGCAGATGGATGGAAATACACTGCTGAGGGGAGCAGTGGGCAAGGCAGGAGAGTTCTACCACGCCATGTGGGAATCTCCCTGGCCAGGTGTCGAACTCGTGTCACCGCTGCCGACAGCTCCACAGTGCAGGGCTTAACTGCTGCGCCACCAAGGAGGCCCCTTTTTTATATCTTTTTTATTCCCCTTTCTGGGAAAATTTTTTTATATTAAACACTAATTATAATAAAACTGATAAAGCTATTTTTATTAAGGGAACCATACACAGATAACCTTTTTCCGATGTGAATAGTTACCTTTTAAACCATCTGTTTTTTTTAACCTTGAATTTTCTGAAATAGAAGATAGTGATTTATATAAAGCAAACTTAAGGGTATATAAAGGTACAGAGGTGAAATGCCATCAAAGCTAAATTCCTGAACTGAGCAAGGACTAATTTCTACTTTTCAAATGATTTGATATTCAATAAAATTTTCCTTAATAATGAGATGTTGAAAGAGTGCAATAATATGAATAGGTTGATGAGACAATACCTGTTTATCAGTATTCTGTGCTATGTATTAATGGATTCATCATAGAAAAAAGCTAAAAGAGAACCACATACATAAAGCTGTGGTTTCATGACTGAAACTATGGAAAATGTAATTGTCACATGTATAATGAACCCATGTATCTTCTGTGGCTGCCTGAGTCAAGGAAGGCAAGAATTAAAAAAAAAAAAAAGGTTCCTTTTGGAAGAGATATATAATGCTTTGTATACCAAAGTCTGATGTCCGCAGCTCACCATATATTTTTATGTATTACACCAGCAGCAGATATTTCAGACACATCAGAAGGAACTCTTGATTCAGTGTCTCTGGCAGTATAATAAAAAAGTAGGGGTGAAATCTCTGCAGTCTCTAATAAGCAGTATATCAATGAGTACTGTCACATTCTATAGAAAATTCCACAGCATGATTTATTACATTAATTACAGTCATGTGTTTCATGCTGCTAAGCCTGAAAATGCAGCCACATTCTAAAGTTGATTTAAGAATATATTTTGGCCAAGTCGAAAATGCTCCTTATTGTGATTAATATAATACAATATTTATTCTCTTATTCTACTCTTCTTTTGCCTTTGGAATGTTTAATTTCTTTTCTGTGACTTGAAATTAAGTTTGAGATTTGAGATGCTTCATCTAGTTTTTCTTTATTCACCCCCATCAACTGGCCTCTTTTTTGTCTTGTGTCTTCATAATCATCACGAATGTTGCATCTTCTCTACATGTGAAGACTTCTAAGCAAATATGGCCAGGTAGTAGGGCTGTCCACAAGGCTTACTAGGTCACACCTTACATGCTGTATCTCTTGTTGGGGGGGAAAGCAATTGAGAAGCCCTCATTTCTTTAATTCAATAAAAGCAGCATTCCTGGAGAAGATCCCGTGGTAATACACATGTTTAATACTGTGCTGAATTAATAGTCACAAAATATCTCTCCTTATAGTGACATAAATAAGCTTGTTCAAATCTGAGGATTCTAGGTCCTGCGGAATGGAAGGTCTCCAAGGATCTAGTTTAGATACTTAGACATTACCTCCAGTTGTTTACATATCTTGGTCAGTGGCAAGACATGTTCAGTTATGCACAAATACCTCACATTGGTGGCCTTTATGGATCTTTGTGAGGAGAATTAGCAAATATTTACCACAGATTAAAGCCTCAGTAGAGGAGGATCTCAGTTCAAGTAAGAAGACTGGTTTAGTGGGTTGGAATACCTTTCTAAGTAGCAATATATTTATGAAGAGTTGAACTAGATGATTTATGTGTGGTTTAAGTGGTTTGCTTTCCTATCAGTTCTCATACAACTCTTAAGAGATTGATGCAATTATTATGCCCCTTTTACAATGGAAGAAAGTTAAGTTTAAAAAATCTTACACAAATTCACATAACTGACTAAGTGACAGAGCTAGTATTTGAACCCAGGCGTTCTTTTTTTTTTTTTCTTTAATTTTTTTTTTTTAAGGTGACATTGGTTTACAACACTGCATGTGGTTTGTAGGTGTAGTTTCTCACTGGTTCACATATATGTTCTCACACCCATCACGGAAGCATCGATAACTCTCTACCATGGACCCCCTCCCCCATATCTCTCCTCCTCCCCGCCTCCTCTTCAGGTAGCCTCAAGTCTGTAGTCATATTCCTAGGGTTTGTTTTGATTTAGTTTTGTCTCTTCCTTTGCTTTATCTCTTTATATTCCACATGAGTGAAATCATTTTGTGTTTGTCTTTCTCCTAATCTCCTCCAGTTCCATCATGTTGTTGCAAATGGCAAGATTTCATTTTTTTAAAATAGCTGTGTAGCATTTCTTTGTGTATATACCAGTCTTCTTAATCCACTCATCCATCATTGGGCACTTAGATTGTTTCCATAATCTGGCTATTGTAAATAGTGTGGCAATGAACATAGGCGTGTATTCAGTTCCTTTGAGTTTGTGCTCTTGCATTCTTTGGGTAGATACCTAGGAATGGAATTGCTAGATTATATCAGGGATCTGTTTTTATTTGGAGAATCCTATTTTCCATTGAGGCTGATCCATTGTACATTCCTACCAACAGTGTATGAGGGTTCCTTTTTCTTCACACCCTCGCCAGCATTTCTTGTTTCTGATCTTTTTGATGACAGCCACCTTATTGGCAAAGCTGGAGCCATTCACCCTTTGCTGTGCTCTTTATGGCAGGTGCCTGAAAGGGATCAAGAAAGATTAGAATTTTTAAAAAGATCTTTGGCTACTCAGGAAACAGTTTTGAACTTAATCATTTCAGAGAAGTTTCAAAAGAAGAAGTCTGATTCCAGTGGGCTTCAGAGGGAAATAATTATTTAATTCGTTCATTATTTTGTTGAACTATAATACTAGTTAGTTCAGTGTGACTTTTCATAGTATTTTACACTGAAGCTGCAATTGCTTGCTTATTTAGTTAGTTAGCTAACTAGCAATTGTTCTGCCCCCAAAATGAAAGCTTTCAGACCAGAAAATCTGTCATCCCAGTAATGTGGCAAGTACTGTAAGTGAAGGAAGAATCATTTTCTAGGCCTTCTCGGAGAATATGAGAGATCAAATGCTGGTTCACAAAGCATGGCCTATTGGACTGCTGCTGTATTAGAACCATCTGATACCTTGTTAAAAGTGCCAATTCCTATACCCTGACGACTGGAAATTAATTTATTGCTGTGAGGATCTGCAAGTTCAGTGTTTGGTCTCCTTTACACATGTAATGTCTTACCCTACCTTCCAACAAACAGTTCCTTCACCTGATTTAATTCATATATAGAGACAACATGGATAGAAAGAGCTTTTTTACCTGCACTTTATTGTTCAATAAATACAGTTATCTTTTGTGCTCTATTTTATTTATAAATTTTTATTAAAGAGAAAATTCTCCAGGGAGTCTAGAGTCATATAACATGCATCCAGAGAAAATGAGCAGATGACTAATGTTTATTTAAGTGATTTCTGCTTCAATGAAAAATATCAAAAATCATACCGGACTAACTGGTTCTATTGTTTGAAATTTTAATGCCCTTGAATGTGTATGTAAGAAATGTGTTTTACTCCCACTATTGGAAAAGATTAACTGAGCATAAAAATAATTTGCTGGTCAGATAGCTGTAATAGCGTGCAAGTCTGACTTCAATTAGTGATGTTAACAATCCTAGAAAATAACCTGCATTTTAAAGTTAGAGGAGAAAGCATTAAAATGTGCAAGGACTTGGGTGTTTAAAAGAGAAAGAAGACACTGACTTTTTAATACATGCTATGGTAGTTAACTCAATTAGTTTTCTTTTAAAGTAAATACAGTTCACCTTTTTTAAATAAATGGCTGGAGTTAGGAGCTATTGCTGTTTTCAGAAATGAAACATGAACGTTGGTGATTATGATTTTTGAAACCCTTGACAAATAAAATTAAAGTTGGCCTATTTCCTAAGGTAAGCAACCAGGCCATATCTTTTTTTAGATACTAAGATCATTTTCCTTGAATATAGAAAAAAATCACAAGAAAATTTAATTTCTTTCAAATGAACACATGTACAGAGAACTACCTAATAGGCAACATGTAGTATCAGCATAATCTTTTTTATAAGTGGAGGCTAGGATTGGCAGGGGGAGGGAGTTATTTCTTAATTTTATGTATATATTCTCATATGAACTTTTACTGAAGTTTTTTTTTCTCATGCTGAGAGTGAGATAAATTGTAGCAATTTATGTGATGACTGGTAGGTCCTTATGTCATCGGGAACGCACTCTCGCAATAGCTTCTAGTAGTCTTATACGTCATTTCATACCATTGTGACAGAATCCACATTACCTCTGCTGCAGAGCCTGACTCTGAAGGGTCTTAACAAAGGACAAAGTGACATTTTTTTTCTTACTCCCTTCTAAATGTAGCCAGTATGGTTAATGTTAAGTGGGCTGTGTAATCACACATAACAGAATAATTTCAGCCACTTTCAGCTCTGCTGTCTATTCAATCAACAAATGTTTATTGAGTACTTCTGCTTCTCAAGTGCTTTTCTAGACTCTGAAAATAAAGCAGCAAAGTCCTGGCTCTTAGGGATCTCACAGCTCCTTGGGGAGAGACAAATGTTAAACAAATAAGCTAGTAAATATGTAGTGTGTCAGATGGTGATCGATGCATGGAAGAAAATAGTAGCAAAAGGGGAATAAAGAATGTCAGAGGTGGGGAAGTTGTGTTTATGTATTTTAAATCACTTTCTTCAAAAGTTTGGTATTTGAAGATTCTTTGCAGTAAGCGTTTTCACTCTTCTCTCCTTGGTGTGTATATATTTATAATTACTATATAAGATCCCCCATATGGCCATCCCGCTAGTCTCACTTTATCCCCTGCTCCACTTGTTCTCCCACCGCCAAACTCCATGCTTGCTTGAGCTCACACGTTCCTTCCCTTTCTCTCTCTCTCCTCCCCCTCTTTTTATATCTCTCTTTCCTACTACTCCCCCAAACCCCCCTTCCCCACTCCTGAATTCCTATAGGACCTGCAGCCCATGCCACAAACTCAGTGCCTAATTACACAGTGCAGTGTATGGGCTTTTTAATTAGTATTATGTGCATTTGTCATCTCTTCTGGCTATGATGTAATCTACATAACCGTCAGGGACTTGCCTTTGACTATACCCCACAGTTGTTCTTAAAATGCTAGGGGGCACAGTGGGTACTCACAAATGTGGATTAAATATTAATTCCAGCTGCAACTTCATAAATATAAATCAACTCACCAGAGATCCTTTTACTTTCGTTTTCACTTTTCAAATTTAAAATACATTCTTATTTAATAAGTTCATGGACCTATCATTCACTGGTTTAAAAAAGAGAACTTGAACATCATTTTTCTTCTCTAGTCAATGAAAAGACAATATACTCTTCTTAAATGAAAATAATAAAGGAGAAGTCAAACACCAAGAAATGTTTCATAGTGTTCAGATGTATTGCTTTAATAAAATCACAAAAGGGATGTGATAGCTGTGTTTATTTTTTGTTAAATTGAGTGCTATAGCAATAGAAGCAAATGGGTCTGAATTTAAATCTAACATAAATCTCCTCAAATTAAATGAGAATACAAGATACCATACTAATTATGTGTTTTTCCATGCCATCTCCTAACAAGGGAGGAAATAATTGAATTAATGGGGCATGAAGACTATGTAAATAAATACAGAAAAGCTGTCTGCATAAAAGCTTCATCCTTGGTCTTGCTAAGCATCCCTGAGCTCATAAGATCCAGCCAAGAGTTGCCAAGCCTCCTCCTGGGGCCTGGAGCCCCGTGCCAGGTCACAGATCTCTTGGAAGTCAGCAGGCTAAAACTTTCAATCTGCTGGCTACAGTTTTTGAAGGCCCATGTCACTGTATTAGGCGTCACGGCTTTTGAGAAGCTTAGAATAAATGAAGTGAGAAGCATTATGGCTCTCGTGGACAGTACAGGTAAGAAATGAGTGATCATTGACTCAGAGAACCAGGCCACTTACATCTTCTACCCGGAGGGTTTATCCATTCTCTCTGCTTATAACTAAAACCGTACTAGTGGTGCAGTTACGCCAGCCACCCCTCAAATAGCCCAGCAAGTTAGGGTATGGGTGAAATGAAGCTGAATAAGTTCAAGTTCCGGGGAAAAGAAAGACGTTTTTAAAATGCCTATTTGGAAACCACGCGTGTCCAGAGTTTTCCCTTTCTTGTCATACTCAGGTCAGAGCTTGAGATATTCAGTCAGTCAAAATACACATGGAGAATGTGGGTTTAAGATTCTTTTAACATGTTCCTATATTTTTTTGATTCCATATATTCATTGAATAACTTGAATGTGCTGGAATATATGCTGGGTACTTGATATTCCCAGGGATAAATACATGGGAAGTAATGTCATTAATGGGGCATAGATAGTAATAAGTTGAGAAAAATTGCTTAAAATTTACTGAGTCCATCTCTAAGCATTCCTTTCTCCTCAAGAGGTCACAGCCTAACAGAGAGGTGTGAGATGGAGTGAAATAAAGATGGCAGGACAGTGAGACTGGGATCCATTTATCGCCTGGTGACTCGTGGTCCTCTAAGATTCAAATAAGATTAGCTTAAGCCTCTAGCCCACAGTTTTTGCAAACTCAAATACCTTTCCTTGTTTGGGGGCTGAGGAGAAAGGAGCAAAGTAAAGTAATGGTTGGTCTGGATATGCTCTCACTCCCTCTGACTCTGACCCTCTGCCTCCACCTAGGTCATTCACATTATGGATTATTTCATTATCTGGGAATATTTTACACCAGGTCATACACATGTGAATTCAGGCCTCTCTTACAAGGCAGAATTTGTTAAGGATTTTCTTAGCATGGCAGCGATAGGGAGGTTTATATCATAGCAAAGCAAGACAAGTCTGACCATATAGTTTCTGTTCCTCCAGTGGGCTCTCAGACCTCTCCTCCCACTATCCTCCTGCTTGAGAACTTCACCACAGGCACTGTTTCAGGCCTCAAAGCTTGCTTTCCATTGTAGGAACCTGTCTTGTGCTCTTCTCTCTACCCTTCCTCTTTCCAAAATCTGTGTGACTGACTGGTCACACTTAGATCTCAACGAAGAGTCCAAATGACAGTCTTTCCTGGAACACCCATCCTTAAATGGGTCCCTCGCTCTTTCTCATAGCACTCTGTTCTGCGTAGTACGGGCCAGGTCATCTAAGATTTACTTACTTGTGTTACTGACCTTAGTCATTCATGCTTTGGCAAGTTCCACAAAAGCAAGGACTGATTCCATTATGGTCATCCTTCTAGACTCCCTGCTAATTCCTAACATGTTCTGGTGATTCATTAAGTGCACTTGAATGAATGGGAGAGATAGTGCAGCAGAACTTGAGATGGGTTCGCTGTGGAAGGAAGGAGAGCAAATATCCAGCACGGTGCTCAAGTTTCAACCTTGGGCAAATGGATGGTGGAGGAGGCACTAGTGGAAGAGCAGGTGTGTGGGAACATTGTGTTGATGAGGCTGTGAGTTGTGTAGGTTCATGGCACCCACAGGAAGTACAATTCTGATGCCTGCTCATTCACCAGCTGTAAAACTTAATTCCTAGTTTGTTAAATGCCCGATCTACATAGAAAAAAAAATTGTATTTGTATTTTTTGGCTGCTACCTTGTCTTTTTCATCTAGATTTCTAGGCCTTTGGGGTTTTGTCCACATACAGTTTTAAAATTTTGCTGTTAATCACAACTTCCTTAATATAATAAGACCATTTTGCTCATCTCAATGCTTGGGCTTTTTTTTCCCCCATTCATAACAGTGACTCATTCAGTTTGCCTGCTGAATATTGTACCTCCTCTTCAGAAAATTGAAAGTGATCTTTATAGTATTTCCTCTTTTGTTTGTGTTGAAAATTTTTGGTTACCATCAGCATTAGATAAACAACAGAGCTATTTAGAATCTAAGTTATATTTCTTCCCACGTGCATTCAAACAAGATTTAATGAAGTGTGCTGAGTTTTTGATGAATGCCAGAATGTTCTGATTATAACCTTCTTCATAGAGAAGATTTCTTGTGATCAGAAAGCATTTAATGACTATTTATGGGGTCACTAAGTGATCCCATAAGGTTCTACGTTAGGGACTAGAAGTTATAGTGGTCTCAATCCAATGCAAAGAACTGGAGCAGAATTTTGGCTTTTCTTTGAAATCACTTCAAAACTAGAAAGAGAAACAGAAGTCAACATTTTCTTAAATATAGCTAGAAGTTTTCTGCTAGAACTACAGTATCTGAAGAAGGGCTGCTAAATGCAATGATCATACAAAGATTTGGATCCTACACCGCCACATGTGTGACTGGAATCTCAGAGGTGTGAGACCTGTTCTCTGCTAAGGTGAGGCTTGCTGGGCGGCAATGCTGACAGTCTCTGTTGAGGGACTGCATGGGAAGCTTGGGTTGAAAGCCGCCGTGGACCTTGTCAAAATAAAGAGACACATACACACTTGCTGTTTGGGGGAAATGGTCTGCCGGTATAACAGGGCAGCGGAGAGGTACTTGAATTTATGACTCAGAAAGGTGTGCTGTGTGCCAGACAGAAGATGGGTGTATTGTGATCCATGAGGTTCAGCCTAATAAAGCTGTTGCCCTGCACAGATAAAGAAATAATTACACACACACATCCCCCAAATACGAAGAAATCTATAAGGGAGAAAGATTGTGCTGACCATTGGCTCCCCTATAACTGCACTGAATTCTAGAAGACAGTCCAACAATATTACTATTGCTCAGGAAGGAGGAAAGCCTAGGTGGAGACTCCATCCCTAAACTTAACTGTTATTCAATTGTAAAGTCAGTTAAAGGCTAAGAAGATACTCTCCAAAAATAAAGCCCTCAGGAAAACATAGTTTTTTCATAAATACTTTTAGAATAGGGCTTCCCTGGTGGTGCAACGGGTTAAGCGCAGCGCTGTGGCTCTGTCGGTGACTGCGGCATGAGTTCAATGCCCGGCCAGGGAGAATCCCACATGGCGCGGCAGACCTCTCCTGCCTCGCCCGCTGCTCCCCTCAGCAATGTATTTCAGTCGATCTGCCTGTTCTGCTCCCCACTCTGTCTCTGGTGAACCCTCTCACCACCCCACACCACTGGCCTGCACCCCCATTTGTATGCAATAATAAATAAATCTTAAAAAAATACTTTTAGAATACATTATTAGCGGATAAATGTTAGCCAATTGAGGGGCCTCCCTGGTGGTGCAGGGGGTTAAGTCTCAGCCTGTGAAGCTGTGGGCAGCCACTGCAGCACAAGTTCAATCCTGGGCCAGGGAAGATTCCCACATAGAGCAGCAGATCTCTCCAGTCTCACCTGCTGCTCCCCTCAGCAGTGTATTTCAGTAGATTTGCCTGTTCTGCTCCCCACTCTGTCTCTGGTGAACCTTCTCACACACACACCCCCACCTCTGGCCTACACCCCAGCTCTTGTATGCATAAATAAGGAAATCTTTTTAAAAAATAAATAAACGTTAGCCAGTTGAAAGTCAGAGACTAGCAAAACACTGGTGGTAATCTTCAAGTCTGTCTAGCTAACTGCAAGATGCAAGATCAAGACCTAAGTATGGAAATGATGATTAAAAACAAAATGTCATAAAATGATTTTATAAGCATTTATTGTAAATATCATAAACCACAGCATGTGAAAATGTATAATTTTTTTAAGTTAGGTGGGTACAGGAGAATGTGGGAAATAGTATAAACCAAAATTCAAAAGTGATTCCTTAAGCTAATATTTGAGTAATTGGGTCCTCAGATATTTGAAGGTATAAAGGTAACATTAGAACTTTAATCAAGTAACAGAATTAAAAGCTAAAATTTATAAGGGCCAAGAAAAACAATATACTTGACAATGATTAATTGTGTATTAATTTTGAATTGCTCTTAGTAGGATGTCAATATATGATATTTAAAAATAGAGGATTTATGATAAGGAGCAGTTAGCACAATAATGATAACCATTGGAAAAATTAAAGATCATAAGCTGAAGATGTTCTTTTACTCCTAAAAGGAGATATGGAATAGATAACCCTTTCACCTCTGCCTGTTAAGATACTGCCTGTGGATGAAACCAAAGCAAGGAGACTTCAGCCAAGAGAAAGAAGAGGTGAGCAAGAATTCTAATATGTCAATAAAAATCAGAGAGCCTGACATAGGTTATAGCACAAGCATTAAGATTAAATGAAGTAATAAATATAATGAGATAAACTCATTGGATTACAAACCAAAACTGATTAAACTCTATGCTGTGTAAGCGTTACTATTACCAAATATATGTATTTCTGAAAACCATTTTGCAAATGGTAGTCTAAAATATGACATAGTTTATGGAACAGACTACTTAGAATCTGTGCAATAAATATCATGAATATAAACAAACTAATTCTAATAAAAATACTAGAACATTTAAAAGGCATATATACTAATAATGACATACTATATTAAATATAGGAATTCACTGCAAAATAATCCCCCCCCGCAAAATAATTTTTTTATATACTATTTTTTTAACATACTAATTTATGTGAAAGTAAAGGGGGTGTAAGGATAATTGAACCTCTTGAATTGCAGAAACTAGGGCAAAATGCACAAATACTGGGAAAATTTGTGTTTCAGTCAAATTACAAAATCGAGACAAGGACAGCAAATGTAGAGAGACTTGGCATCTGGTACAATATTCTATTCCTCCATAGTGTTCCACCTTTCACCATGGGGTTATACTGGTACAAAATCTCAACAAATCCCTAGAGCGGAACATGGCAGGAATTACATTTCAGAACATACCAAAGTAAAATTAAAAATTTTAAACAAAACTGGGGAACAGTTAAAAACTCTGATAAAATTTTTTATCCTGAAGTCAATAATAGAGTATTTAGATTATAATAACAAAAACATAAACACCTATAGGATGCAGTAAAGTAGTGCTCCAAGGTGGGTTTTACACTTATATATCTTTCATGTAAATAAGAAACTGGGAAAATTAATTAATCCTCCAACTCAGAAAGCTGGGGTGGGGAAAACAAGAATATAAGCAGAAGGAAAAATTAAATTAAGAAAAAGATAATTCAAAAATAGTAGAATTGATTTTAAAATATCCACAATCTCGATCTTTGAAAACACTAATAAAATAGGTAAATGAATGCAGATGGAGATTAAGGTGAGAAAGCACAAATCTGTCAAATAAGTGCTAATGGGAAATAATAACAGGTCTACAGAAAACTAAAATTAGTCTAAGATAATATTTTATGCAAATAAATATGGAAACATTGATGAAATAAATTATTTTTGAAGAAAACTGAATCTAACTCTAAAAAAAAAAGAAAATCCAAACAATTTGTGGAAGAATTAGAATTACCAGAGACTGAAGCCTTATTTCACCTCTCCTGACCATACACACATCACACAATGCCCAGGTCATCCTGCAGGTGAATTACATCAGAATTTCAAGTACAGGTAAAGCTGTTCTTTTTATCAAGACAGCATAACTTTGATAGCAAAACCAAACAAAAATACCTTCACAAAGGGAAATTGCAGACAAAATTTCTTACTAATGTGCACTAAATAAAATACTAGCATGCATAATTCAAAAATACATTACAAAAATATACCACAGAAAAGTGTGATTCCTAACAGGCGTAAAATAATGCCTTAATATAAGGAGCCCTTTCGATACAGTGAAAGAAAAATTATATCATTTCCATAGATGCTGAAAACCCACTTGATGAAATTTAACATCAGTTCTTTTTTTTTTAAATATATTTTTATTGTTATTTATGTCTTTTACATTTTGTATTCCCCTTGGGTAACCCACCACCAATTCACCCGTGATCCATCTCCGTGGTCCCTTGTGTTCTTTTCTACTCCATTTTGTGCCCTTATCATCCCCGCCCCCCCCTCCCCCCAGTGTCTCTCTCCTATTTGGTTTCCTTATAGTCCTGTTATAAGTGAAACTGTTCGATATTTTTCTCTTTCTTTCTGGCTTATTTCACTGAGTATGATCCCCTCTCATTCCATCCATGTTGCTGCAAATTGCATGTGTTTATCTTCTTTGAATGCTGAATAGTGTTCCATTGTGTATATAACATCAGATCTTGATTTTAAAGAATTACTTATTAAAATATGACTAGAAAGATAGTCCTTTAACAAGACTTAAATAAATCTTTATTAATATACCTATATAACTTAATTCCAGTGCTGTCATTCTTTATAGAAAAACACTTGGAAAGTTTTCCATTAATAATCAGCCACAATCACCCCTATTATTTAACATCTGATAACTGTCTATACGAATATCAAGTTGGTGCCTATTCTTTAACCAACATAAATTCAGATGATTAGATATTTAAATATTAAAACGAAATTAATCTTTTTGAAGAAAACATAAGAGAATTGTTTTATGTTTTTATAGTGGGAGAAAACATCCCTAAGTAAAGCACAAAATGTAAAAACCTTTTAAACAGAAAGATAAATTCAATCCCATAAATATAATAAGTCAGAAGTACAAAAAGCAAACAAAAATAGATGTGTGTGTGTGTGTGTGTATTTATGTCACAAAAGGCTAAATATTATAAGGCTAGATAAGTATATAAATAAGCTAAATACAAATATAAAAATTCCTAGATGCATCTGAAGTGCCTATAAATCAATATTTAAAAAAAGAAAATGGATAAAGGACTAAAAAGGATTCATTGAGAAAATACAGGAGCCTAAGAAATATTTGAATAATGTCAAATGTTAAATCTCACTTATAAAAGAAATGGAAAATAAAACTATAATTTGTAAATTTATGATTTACCAATTTAACAAACAAACCAGTGTTACCTCAGTTTAAAAAAAAATAGAGATTTTAGAGAAAATTATGTCTTGAAAATAAAAGAAGTTTGATAATACATTATATGTAGGAAGGTGTGATTAAACCAACACTATCATTACCATATCACGGAAATATATAATGGCACAATATATGGACAGGGCAATAAGTGATTTGACTTTTGGAAATTCATTCTGTGTATATATATACTTCTTATGTATGGGACATGTCACATACACCTGTTGCAGCATTGTTTGTAATAGGATGAGAGAAGAATGGAAATAATACAAATGTTCATCAGTAGGGAATTAGATAAATGTGTTAGGGTATATCTTACAAAATACTTTGTAGCTATCAGAAAGATTGAGGCAACTATATTATAAGTGTATGGAGCTCTCTAATACATTGTTAATGGTAAAAAGCAGAGTGTAGAATAGGATGTATGGCACAGTCTCCCCCCTACCCTTTTTGAAGAGAAAAGAACAAGTGTGTGTGCATAGAAAACCCCCAGTGAATTATCTACCCAGTGATTGGTTGCCCTGCACAGAGAAACCAGGTAACAAGGGCAGGGAACTTGCAGGCAACTAACTTTGACTCTGTGTCCATTTGTAGCTTTCAGATACTGTGCCATATGTTGTATTGCCAATTTAAATTTTATTAATTGAAATAAAAGGGATTGTGGTCCATATTGAAAATAAATAATCTTAATTTCTAGCTCAGAACATATATGGGAGAATGGTCGAGTGGATGTCAGTGTGAACTATGAAATGTAAAACTGTAAATCTCTTGGAAGATGTAGATCTCCCATGATTTTGGAATAAGCAAGATTCCTTAAACAGGATACAAAAATCTGAACTAAGGAATTTGGTAATTGAACTATATTTTCATTAAAAAGACACCATTAAGAGAGTGAAAAGGCAAGTCACAGCCTGAGGGAGATATTTGCAATGCACATATCTGACTAAGGCTCATTACAGAATATGTTAAAACCTAAAACAGTAAAACCTCTTCACAAAAGAGAATGTCCATGTATCCAATAAACATACGAAGTGGTGTTCGACTTCATTAATCATCAGGGAAACGAAAACTATAATGGCATACCACTACCTACCCACCAGAATGGCTAAAATAAAAAAGACTAACATTACTCAGCATTGCTGAAGATATGGAGCAAACTGAACTGTGACACCATCATTTTTAGGAAGGAAAGTTAGTATAACCACATTTGGGAAATCGGGTGTCAGAATCTGTTAAAGTTGAACATACAATTTCTTATGAACTAGGAATTCCCCTTCTAAGTCAACACCCAACAGAAATCATCCGCATGATACCCAAAAGACACCTACCCGAACATTCATGGCAGTTTTATCGGAAATAACCCAAAATTGAAAACTACCCGAATATCCAATCAAAAAAAAAAAAAGATTGTAAGATAATCACAAAATAGGATGTTATACAGCAATGAGCATAAATTATCCACAGCTACAGAACAACATGTTTGAAACTCACAAACATAATTGTGAACAAAAGAATCCAGGCACAAGAGACTTCATCCCCTAAGAGTCCATTCATATAGATTATAACAGTAGGTCAGGTAAACCTGTGTTGTTTTCAGTCAGGGTAGCTGTTCTTCTTGATGAGAGGGAATAATTCCAAGAAGAGGAGATGGGGTGGGCTTCTGGGGTGCAAGTGATGTTCTTTTTCTTAATATGGGCACTGGATTCAGTTGTGAAAATCACATGCTCTGAGTGACTATTATATGTATGTTATATCTAATAAAAAACTTTTAAAAGGAGGTGTATCCAAAAATTTTCTGAAACTAAAGATAAATGCAAAATAAATGTAACAGTTTCATATTTTATTATCACTCTTCCCTGGTCTTACTTGATTTTGTAATTTGCTAAAATGAAGCTTATTACTGTTACTTGACTTTAAATCCATTTTCTTTCCCCCATTCATGCAAAATGAAAGGGGGGTTTCCCTATTTTTTTCAAACTCCCCTTGTGGCACATTCTGTGCTGCTAGGAAGGAACATGATAGCATAACAGTTTTCTTTAGTTCTGTTTTCCTACTGATAGGTTGACTCTTAACTAAGATTGAGGCCCAGCAGAAAGGAGAGAAAGGCTTACAAGTCTGGGCTGAGGTGTTAAAGCAATATTTCCGTGAGTCAACTACAGTCAACTGTGAGTGTGTTAGCATGGTGCTAAAATGTGGATAGAGGAGATGCAGAAGTGAGAGAGCTGGTAGCCTCACCAGGAAGCTGGCAGATGAAACATTGTAGACACTTCTGTGGTTTCTGCTATTTCTGCTTACTGTATAGTGACCAATACTGTTTAAGTCCCACAGACTGAAACCCCTTTACTCACTTATCCCTTAACAGAGCTTTGGGAAAAAACTGCACACCAGTCACTCTTTTATAAACCGACATACAAAAGTCTTCAACCTTAAGTTTCAATTCGTTTATTTTTGTAAATAGGAGGTAGAAAATTCTGGAATGTTTTATCAAAAGCAGATGAAAATTAACTGTAATTAGAAGCACTATTTCACATGTTTTGGTAATAGTCATCCAACATCTTGTGAACCAAAGCATGCTTGATAACACTGGTCAACAAATTTTTACAAAAGTTATATCACGGAAATAAAATTAGTTATTTTCTATCAATTTGCATGTGCTCACACGAATATGACAGTCAAATTCTAATTTTGACTCTAGTTTTTTTGTAATCTGCAATAAATTGATGTTTACATCATGAAATGCATGCCAATCACTAATCAAAAAATTTTTACAAAAGTCATGTTACTGAAATAAAATTAGTCATTTCCTATCAATTTGTATGTGCTCAACACGAATATGACAGTCAAATTCTAATTTTGGCTCTAGTTTTATTTTGTAATCTGCAATAAATGGATGTTTACGTCACAAAATGCATGCCAATAGTAATAGGCCTACGGTTAATACCTGTAAAAAAAATCAAGTCATAGACTACTTCTTAGATTTCTTCACTTGTCTCTTATACAGCTGTTCAGGAGCATCTCTGGGGAGTGTCCAGCAGTAGTCAGCCAGCCAGCATTGTAGTGGACCATTTTCCCTGGTATCTTTGTTCCATTGATGCAATATCTTGATGAAAACGTTCGCCATGTTCATCACCAACCATACCACAGTTTTCAGGGAAGAAATCCAGATGAGAATGAAGGAAGTAGATCTTTAGAGACATATTGCAGCCAAGTTTCTGATACTGCACCAACATGTCTTCTACTAGTTCCTTGTAGTTTTCTGCCCTAACATTCCCAAGAAAGTTTGTAGACACTAGGCGAAAAGCTTCCATGCTTGTTTCGCATCACCCTGCAGCAAGTTGTTGAACCGGTGATCCCAGTGCAGACGGAATGTTTGGGTAGACTCTTCTCGACTTCTTTTGCTTTGTTATTCCGCTGGAAAGAGGAGGAACCAAGCAGGAGGAACAGTCTTTTATGTGGTTGCTTGGCTCTCTCCACACCATGGGGACTGCAAATGGCATCTTTTGCCATTGAACCACTGTGAAAGCTGTGTTGTACATGTAGCACAGCTTATATGCAGGTCCCAAGGCTTGTCTTGGTCACCAACCTTGCATCTGAAGTCAAGATGATAAGCCTTCTTCACTTGAGAAGTGATCCTTTTCTTCTGGTTTGCAAATGTCACCTCCCCACAAATAGAGCAGAAATTGACCATGCTACTAATGCACTTTTGAGGCATTTCTGTTCTGTATTGTGCCTAAATGGATAAAATGATAACAGTTCTGTGGAACAGTAGCTTAAACTGTCTCTCACAAAGTCTGAAGTATTTTCAATGCTCAACCTTTCCGACGGGGCTTTCTATAGTGCACTTGCCGACGTCAGCTTACTTCAGCAGCCACCTGGCAGTAGTATTGTATTGCATCAGAAAATGATGCCATCAACTCTGGATGATGTGTGCATGATGGTATTATGCAGTGCGATGCAATATTACATCATTCTAGGCTGATTTAGGATGTTGTTGCAGTCCTACTGGATAAATTTTCACCGTGAAACATAAAATAAATTATATGAAATATCTTCAAAACAAGAGCTAATAAAAAAGTCTCAGGGTTATATTCGTGTTCAGCACACCAAGATACTGCAGACTAAGGCCTTTTTAAGTCAGTCATGAATCGCACTGTTGACCAGTATAACTGGAAGAATTGAATAAAATTTTTCTACTTTATCTTGAACATTTTGGTAGCCTTGCAGAATATTCCAGACCTAGTCAAAAGAATCAACATCACACTAACCTGTTATCTCTTCAGAAGTGCAAAATTCTAACCATCCCAATTCGAAGCTAATACCCTGTTTTCTAGTGGCATTTTCCATATCTATGAGAATATAGATATATATAAGTAACAGAAAAGAACAAGAAACATGCATTTGGTTGTCAATTTACAAATTTTGTCTGACTGCTCAAATCTTACTCCCCAGAGTGTGTTCTGTAGATTTGGAATGGAGCACACGTGAAATTAATAGTCTTTATCTCAGACAAGTACATTTTAGAAAAGATTGCGGGTGAAAGTCGAGAAATTAGATTTTTACCCTACATTTGTATGTGAGTGTTTTATTTCTTAGGAAATCTTTGAAGTTTCCTAACTTCAAAGTTAGGAAAACTTGATAGATATTTGAACAAGTAGCCAAAACAAACAGATGTGCTGGCCCCTTTGGTTTCTCATGTTAAGAGTCTGGGAAGCCAGCGTGGTGAAAGGACACGTGCTGTGTGTATCTTCCATCTTTTTGTTGGAATGATAGGTATCTTTGGTGTGAAGGTATAAATAATTTCAGCTGGAAGAAAATTAAGTCTAATGCAGCATAAAATACACTTTTGTGTATTTGGATTTTAGAAATATGATCTTTCAAAAATGTGCCTATAAAGCAGTCAAATGAATATTGTTCATTTAACTTTTATAAAATTTTGAGGATTTTCACAGTTATACCTTAGAATTGTCATTTTCAAATGACATCGTTATCCATAAATGTGTAAAATAATACACAAAATTTTTGCAAATGAAATTCAATTATTTGAAAATTTTGGTTTTATTATCATATGTGGTTATTATAAAGATTCCCACTGAGCAACTCCTAAATCATCTAAAATTTTCCTAAATAAAGTGATTGGCATAAACAAAATATTTTACCTTGAATTTTAGAATCAGAAATTACATTTTTATGTTGTTTTAAATTAACTTCAGTGTTTGCCTCTCCATAATCAGCAGGATAGTCTGATTTTCTATTGTGCAATTCCATTTTTAGAATTTCTTTTTTTTAATTCCACCCAAACCATGTCTGACTTAAAAGTGATTTTTGACAACATGTTTTTATAGTTAAGATCCCAAATTTCAATTACACATTCTTGAAAAGAAACTACTTAAATGCTATCCGTGAACTTAATCATTGTAAAAATGAAATAAAATTAAATAGAGTAGGAATTCCTTCATAAGGTGAAAGCTCTAGAACTCTCACAAGTGTATTCTTTCCACCCTCTTCCTAAGCAAAGAGGTGTTAGTTAAAATGTAGATTCCTAAACCTGCCCCCTAGGAATCTGATTTTGATGCAGCATCCTGAGTACTTTTGAAGCATACTAGCCTCCAAGAACCACTACTTTAGAGCAACATCACATAATTGTGGATGACCCTTAATAGAAAAAGGTACTCTGATGGCAGAGTATATTTTAATAAAATATAAATATTACATTAATAAAACAATTTATCTAGGAAACACACTCCTTTTTGATTCTTGATTAGAATAGCCTAGTTCAAATTTCATTGTGCAGTTATAACTATGAAGTTTTATCCTCAATACTTTCCAAAATAACAGTTTTCATCACTTACTACAAACATCCCTGCAATTATATATATAGAAGATTTATAAACTGTGTTTACCTGAACTGCTGTGAAGTATAAAATTAGCTGCTCTACATGATTTGTTTAAAAATTTTAAAGGTAGATCTTTGGTGATGTGCTAGATAAGTTAGATTAATTCAATAAAATGGAACCAGTACAGCCTCTGGTTTCACAAATGAAGTGATGCAAAATAAGTGTGTCAACCCCGTTGGGCTTTTGCACGCTGCAGTGGTACAAACAGCACATTCCTGCCTCACATTTTTCCTATAACGAAGGGTGCCTCTGATCTCACTCTTTCCACAAACCTTCATGCAGTAAACTATGTGACATGAGAAGCTCATTTTGATTGCAATGGGCCATACTCTTGTCTAGTACGTCATTTGTGAAACTGAAGTTGGCTGTTAAAAAGGAACAGGTATGTAAATATTAGTGATCTCTGTAAAATTGATTCCTTCTTTCCCTTTTCATTATGAAAGGAAACTTTATTTCAGAGTAGAAAGTACATTGTCTGAACTCATCAACACCCTCTCTATCCCTCCCCTCCCCCGTTTGTTGCAGACCCGGATGAAAGAGCAGCTGAGCTCAGCAGGGAGCAGAATGAAAAAACCATCCGGAGCACACAGACAGCGCTCCGCAATTTCCGTGAGTTCCTCATCTCCAAGTACCCTTCTGAGACGAGAGAGATTTATGTCATCCCTTGCAAGGAGTTGGATGCCTATCTTGCCTCGTTCTTTGTGGATGCCAGGCAGAAGGATGGGTCCGAATATGAACCTAACAGCTTGGCCAATTACCAGTGTGGGCTCGAACGGTACCTGAAAGAACACAGGTATGGCTACAGCATCACCAGGGACAAGGAGTTCAAGCGATCCCAAGAGGCCCTGAAGCAGAAGCAGATTGAACTGCGCTGCAAAGGGAAAGGCAATAAACCGCACAAGTCCATGAAGCTCACTTTCGCCGACGAGCTCATCCTGCGCAAGAGGGGGCTGCTGAGCCGCTACAACCCCGAGGGCCTGCTCAACCTCGTCTGGCTCAACAACACCAAAGCCTTCGGCCACTGCACGGGCTTCCACGGGTCCACCTTGAAGTGGGGCGATATCCGCCTCCGGGTCACAGAAACGGGGCTAGAGTACTTGGAGTGGATGGGCCAGGACACTGGGGACTTGAATGCCAAAACCAAGAGAGGGGGCACAGACTCCCGTGTGTACGCCACCCAGCACGCCCCCCAGACCTGCCCGGTTCAGGACTATAAGGAGTATGCCCAGCGGCGGCCCCCCGCCATGCGCTACGAGGATGCCCCGTTCTACTTGTCCATCAAGCCGGTGGTGAACTTGGCGGCTCTGCACTGGTACAACTGCCAGGCCCTTGGCAAGAACAAGCTGGCCAAGATGGTGAAGACCATGTGTGAGAAGGGCAACATCCCCGGCAGGAAGACCAACTTCAGCGTGTATCAGAGCTGCAGCACCTTGTCCGAGGCCCAGAGCAACCAGCTGGTGCTGATCTGTAACAACCTGAGCCAGCAGGCCGCCCAGTCCGTGGCGGGGCACTCGGGCAGCGGCAACTTCATCGTGTCCGCCTCCTATGACTCTTCCTCAGACACCGCCTGACAGGTGGCTTGAGCGAGACCCCCGTGTTACTGTGTCCAGAGAACTGTGGTCCTGCACTGCGCCCCCGCCCCTTCCCCGGCCCTCTGTCCTCAGTGTTAACTTTATAAAAATATAAATAATATATTTTTCTTTTTACAAATAAGCCAATGGAGATAGTTTAGTATTACTAACATAGTATTTATAGGCTTAAAACAAATGTATGTGGGTGATTCAATGTAATTACTGTTAAAGACTCTACAAAACCATAGCGGTTCTCAGGCAACACAAATAGAGGAGGAATTCCGTTTTTTGAAACGCTCAGAAAGGCGGCTGGGAGGTGTCCTCGCCGCCCGCGCCCCCAGCCCCCCATCCCTCCCCCACCTCCCGTTCTTGGTGTACCTAAAAAATGGCTTTATTTTTTTAATTTTTAGAACGCTATATTAATTAGGAGATTCAGCACTCACTTTACTGCTTATACAGAATTGTATCCAGTCAGCTCCAGAATCTTGAAGTGTTGATATAAGTTCAACATCAAATTTATACTTTTTTTTTCTTTTAGCTTAATTAGAAATTTAGCTCCTGTGCCTCATTTTTTGCAATGTACAAAAATCTAGAAGTTTAGCTAACATCTTTTGTTTGGGGAGGGGGAATGGAATGGGGGAAGGGCTAAAGGTGCCATTCTTTTTGGGAAGAGATATAATTTTAAAATAATATGCAAAATCCGATATTGTGGCAAGAAAGACTGTTACATAGTTCATTTTTGACTGTTGTGCTTGAACACAGAGGGAGTTTTTGTTCCCTAGGAAATCATCGTAGTTAAGTTTGATTATCAGATTTACGAGGAATTTAAGACTACCAAAGCTTTGAAAATGTTCCCAAGCATTAGATTGTGCATCAGGCATAAAGGGACAGTAGAGGAGGAAAGTTTTACTTAAAATCTAGAAATCAGGACAACAAAAAAGAACTCATCCCCTTCGAAACTCAAATCACCTGTGTATTTATATGTAAGCATTAAACCTCAGTCCCTTTTTCCTAGGGATTACTTGACCTTGCAGTTGAGATCAAAGGAATATTGACTCATATTAGGTAACAATGTTTTGTTACCATATTTAGATGAATTCAAAGCATTCTTGAAAATGTGCAGAGTTTCTTCTATGGTAAATATAATAGCACTTATCTGAGATATCCTGCAATTATAATAATAATAATTTTGATTAAACAGTTCTTTGTGGTGGTTTTCCCAAGGTCTTTTATTTTTAAGTCTTGAAGGCTGTGGTGAATTACTAGTTAAGATACATCAAAAATAAAATAAATTATACCTTAGGACCATAATAAAGCTGAGGTAGGTTCCTATCCTTTATAATCATTAGCACATTAAAAAATTCTAATCTTAATTGCTTTGTTGGGTCTGGGCGTTCTGTTGGGCAGTATTTGTTCTTGGAGGCAGCCTGAAAATTCGGTTTAGCTAGGATGGTAGGAAGTATTTTATGTATTAGTTTATTGTACGACAAGGACAAATTTCATTTTGATTTGCTTTGCTAAATCATATTGGCGGTGCTTTCCCATGGTTGGGCAGCTGTGGCTGACACTAGGTTGTAAACAGATAAAGACCCATCCTGCTAAGCTGTGACCTTTTCCTTTGGCCCAGGAGTGGGAAGCCTGCCTGGACTTTGTGTGGTGAAATCAACTTCGTTTCTTGACTGTTACTCCAGAGAGGCACCCAGAGGCAACAAGAAAGGGGGGAGGCTTCTCGATTTACTTTTTTATATTAATAATGATAGGCACCATTTCAAGACAGTATGTTTGCTAGCTCTGTGCAGAGTGACTAACAGACATCCCTTAAGCAAGTAATCTTTTACTTATTGTATGAAAATTGGAAAATACATACCAGCATAAAGAAAATAACATATACTCATAAATCTGCTAGCCCAAAATAACCACTGTTAACATTTTGGATAATATTCCTTCTGACAGCTCAATGCTTGCCTATTTCTTTCTACGTATATTATGTTTAATCCTTTCAACAACTTTGAAAGGAAGGCAAATTCTCAGTATTTTATATTGAGATCAAGACAAATCGGTCGGTTTATAGCTAAGGCAATGGTACTGTCTCAGGCAACGCTAGTTTTTCTATTTACCATCCTAGGTTCCAACTCGTAGCTTCCAGTGAGCAGATGTGGGGACAGTCTCGTCCCAGCTCTCGGGATATCTGATTAAAAGGATGTGGAGTGATCTTTCCTGGCGGCTCAGATGCCCCCTCGCCCCCTCTTTTCTCTGCTTTTTGAACCACACAGTCTTACTCTCCCGGTTATCTTTACAGTACTTCCTGTTCCCCTTCTTCTTTAACTGTCCATAAGCACACAGGACATCTGACTGTAAGATGACTTTTTTAAAAATGACGTTATTTTCAAATGGATTACTTCTCGTGTTTTAACAAAAAACTTGATGTAAGACACTTAAAACATGATGATGCATTTTATTATTGTGTTGACATCTTTTTTGAAATTCTTGGTATGCTTTTCACATCAAAGTAAGTCTGTCATCGGGAAGAAAGGCAGGCAGTAGTAGGCACTGAGAAAGCAGAACTGGGAAGTTTCAAATCCCTATTTGTGTTTATTGAGGTACAGAAACGAAGCTCTCCTGTATAACCGTCTTGGGTTTTCATTTAGAAGAAAACAATAATGTTGAGAATGTGAATTATTTATTTGTTTTTATTTTGCTTGGCTAACTCAAACCAAATAGCAGTGTTCTGACATTTAGATTCAGAAAACTTTTCTGAAGAATGGGTTTGTGTAAGTATACCCAAATTATAGTGTTTCTCTGAGTTAATTAAATTAGGAAAAATTATCTTCAACTACCTCTAAATTTTGTGGGTTTTGTGTAAACCATGCTGAGGGCATACCACTGCCAGATGCCGTTACTCTGATTTTTAAAACAATCCGATCCATACTGTTGGCAGGGGTAGATGCCAAAATCATATATGTGCTTTAAACAAAAAGTCAGTTTAGCAGGTGTTGACTACAATGGTGTGTGCTGCCTTGCCAGGCTATCCCACAATTGTACAACCTTATTTGCAGAATTTACTTTTGAAAGTCAGTGTGAAAAGTTCTTCAGTGCCCCTCACATGACTCTGGAAGTTTTGCACTATCTATAACAAAAATGCCAAGCCCGTCTGTCAGCATTTCGATGACATGACTGCATAGTTTCATTTTTCTTCTGTAGTCATGTGAATGAATGGCTATTGAAAACCATGGGTAGTAGCAGTTTTTTGAAAACCCCGATAATGTTGGAGAAGATTAGAGATATCCAGGATGTTTATCTAACAGAGTTAATTCTTAAGATGCCATTGTTACCATTGGTTAGGTCTGCTCTGAATAGGATTCATTGATACACACCAGCTATTGAAAAAAATTATATTTATTTTATAATTATTTTTCCCTATGTTGTTTTCCCTGTTAATTCACTTTTCTCTATGTTAAGATCACTTAATCTATAAAAGAATGGTCTGAATTTTTCTAGCATAAATTAGGTCTTTTTGGGTTTTCAGTGTGATCATTTTTTAGCTAAAGCCTTCAGTGCATTAACCTAAGTCATATGGCTTAGCTTCCAGATACCATGGAATCAAAAGACTTCACAAAGTTCAAAATTTGTAGTCATAGCAACAAATATTTGAGTACCTAGTGTCTAGTCACTAAGAAGAGTACAAGGATGTATGAATAGGTCTTGTTCTCAAAGAATTTATAAAAGATATTGTAATAAAGTTCTGTCTTATTTTTGAGAGCCCAGCAAGACCCTATGCAAATACAATTTTCCAGTTTCCCAAACTTTGTACTCAGGTGATTTGTCCCTTTAGCCATTAAATTTTGGTTTGCTTTGAAATACATAATACTAATTTGAGTCGTTGATAGATAATTTTCCTTAGAGTCTTTTTCATAGGGGAGAGGGGTTGTTACTCATTTTTATTGAACTTTTAAAATCCAAACTGCCTTTAAAAAACATCCAGATAGACAGAAACCAGAAAAGGATACACACAGTATTGTTGAAATGAACGCAGTTACTTAATCAGTGTTCCTCACTATAACGCTTTAATCACCAAGAACAATTAGAAAGGACAATATTCTATTGAGACATGAATGATCATAGCCTTTCTAAACAGTGTTCAAGATCAATTTTGAAGTAAGGGAATAAGGTAAAGCCATTTCCTCACCATCTGCCGTGTTCATGTAGGTGCACGGTTGCGCAAGAGTGCCAATTCTCACCGATGGCTCATTTCTTGAGTACTTTCAATGTACCACTGTAGTAAGTGCTTTTCTAAGTTGCTTCACTTTATTCTCATAGTAGTCACAAGATAATTTTCTTTGCTTCCCATTTATAAATGAGGAAATTCAGAGAAGTCAAGTGGGTTGCCCGTGTAATGGTTAATACATAAGCGCATCAGGATCTGGACTGGAATCCAGGTGCCATTACACCATTGGCCGTTTCGGCTGGGGCAGCGTGTTCAGAGGGAAAGGGGCGCCTCTAGAACCTCCGGTTGACTGAGAGCAACGCAATTACCTGTCGCGTGTGGACCCCATTACTGGGGTTATTTTGAGATGGGATATTCAGCAGAATTTTGTTTGTCCCGACCATGAGTAGAAAGCAGAAGTTTGTGTCACTTTTTAAGAACACAACTTTATCATGGGGATGAGTGTTTATGCGCAATAGTAAACGTGTATTCATAACTGGTTGTTACTTGTTTTTTACCCCAATCTACCAAAAACCAATTTCTAAAGCCTTTCTTATATTTCAGATAGGGAAGGTGGAACGTTCTCGCACAGGACACCTCTCTTAAGCCCAAAAGCTCAAGGACCCCCAAGACTCTTGACTCAAAAGTAGAAATTGATTGAAACCCTCCGGGTTTTTCTAGTTTGATTCTCCACAGTTTAATGGATTAGAGAGAAACTTGTGATTTTAATCAGCCTTCTGACTGATTTTCTTTTTCTGCAGGAAAGATGTAGTTTGATCTTTTTTTCTCTAGCCAAAATAAACTATAATGCTTAGTGCCCAAATAAATAAAAACTACCATGTGATCAAAGAACTAAGTTTCAAAGTCTTGGGGAAAAGTCAAGGGGAGAATATGATAATTAACACATTGGTGGTTAGTGAACTTGCTTTTTAAGTTGTTAGGCACTTTGCTTTTTATAGGCTATTTAGGATGATGTTGGGTATACCCCTTAGAGGTAAAATTCTCTTATTTTCCATGTTTCACTTTTTATCTATAGTGATTTTGTCTTGCTTGGGTTGTTGTATTTCTAATGATATAAAAACAAGAGGAGGTGGTACTGGCAAACTATCAAAGACTTTTCTGATTTCACTTTTCTGAACAGAGAATGGAAAGATAATAAAAATTTCCAGTGGTATAGCCTATTTGTAAATTGACCTACTGGCCTTACCAACACTGCCAGAAAGGCCTGATTTGATGGTGAAGATTGCATTATTTTTAAAGAGATAGCATTTGAATACAATTACATTGAGTTTGTATGTGAACCATGACTTTGTGAATTAATCTGAGTATTAACCAGGTCAGAGTATTAGTATCACCATCTCTGTTAAATTGTGACCCCAGAGGCTGGCACTAACAAGGACCGGAGAGATCATCTAGCCCAGGATTTTTTCCATGTGTGAAGATAGGGGCTCACCATGTCCTCTTGGGGGTTGGGGAAGCAAGGAGTTGGAGATTGGAAAGGAAATGCATTCTCAAACACAGATTCCCCAGAAATTCTCCTGTTTCTTGTGCCCCTACCTTATCCTTTGAGACTCACTAGACTGAAGGAGTTTTTACCTCTATTACACGTTCTTCAGGTGTGCTGGGCTGGAACATAAGATTGGATCTAGCTAACATAACCCATCTCTCTTATTTTACAGAGGAGGGAAACTGTCCCACAGAGATTAAATGAAAGCCCAGTTATACACAGTTGTTGGGTTCAACCAGCACTAGCACTGAAAGCACTGTGTCTTTTAGAGATAATCTCTAAATGTAATTGCGCTTTTTGTCTTAATATATGCCTCTCTGCCTAACCCTTTCATGTTTTCATTTATGGAGCTGAAGCAAACTGCAATTTTCAAGTATAGGAGTTCCAATTATAAATTACGAACTAAAAAGTCACTTTTTGTTTACTTTGGTATTCACTTGAATATCCCGTTATATAGTGTCAGTTACTTTGAATACTGTGTACACTATCCTATTGTAGTCTATGAAGAGTTTTTAAAATCTTGAAGGGTTGGAACTTATTCTCAATCAAAAGGATCAAATTTCTATCAGTATAATTAGGATGTTTCTGAAATGAATTAATTTAGAAATGAGAAGGGGTGAGAAAATGCGAACTAGTGAAAGAGACCTGTAGCACGATAATGTAGAAAAGTATTTGTAAAGTCTTGTATTTTCCTGCTCACTCTTCTAAAAAGGAATGCAAGCATAAATATTTTTTAAATTTCACATATTTTTATTTTATAAATTATATTTGCTATATCATAGTTGAAGAAATATGGAATTCTAGAATGTTAAAAAAAGTACAATGGAATCTTTTTGTCTTTTGAGTGGAATATTGCATTTTACTAGACTTCTAATGTTCTTTATATTACACTGGAATTAGCATTTTTACCATTATACGTTCACTTCAAAGAGCTTTGAAATGCTTTGGCGTAATTTATTTGTCTGTGGTAAGTAGAATTAGGAAGACATCAGCAATAGAGAATCCTAACAGTAATGTGCATACTGTATTTAGGTAATTTTTATGCCTGTTTACTTTCTGTAATTCTTACATTTTATAAATCAAATACCTTAGTATACTTCCTCTTAGAATTAATTTATAATTGATTATTTATACTAGATGAAGTAGGAGGTCCATTTTAGTATTAATCCACTCAGATTAATTTTACTAACTAAACTTTTGTATCTGCAATTCATTATATTACAACTTTTTAAATAGCATTTATAAGAAAAACTTTTGTTTTATAAAGTGTTTGTTACAAAAAAACCACATCTTGCCAAAAACCATTACAATTTCTATGCATTGTGTAATATTCAGTGGTGTCATTGTTGAGATTTTGCATGTTGTAGGTGCTCTTTCATACGTGTGTTTGTGGTGTTTATGTGGAATTGTTAACCATTGCTGCTATTACTTATTGTAGTTAAACTGAAAAACTGTGCTAAGAGGCTGTGCCAGTCAACATTTGTATGTGTGACTTGTGAAAGTATGTAGTTTAATATTTTGAGCCAGCACTTAGTGGCCTCTACAGGAAGGAAAATTTGTAGTTGTCCAGAGGTGCCAACTTTGAAATCCTGTTTTGTATGTAGAATTCCGGGTGAGGTCACCTCCTCTTCTACACTTTACCCAACTCTTTAAAAGGGATATGTTTGTAAAAAAGAGAAAGCAAGAATTCTGAAGTTTTCCAGTCCTCTCCCCCACCTTGAGTCTTTTCTTTTTTCCTTCTGATACTTGAGCACCTAACAGACAAATCCAATAGAATGACAATGTAGCAGCGTAATTTCTGGAAGGTTTTAGACTGAGCAATGTAATAATAGAACTATGCATTTGTTATTCTTGTTGGTTGTCATGGCTTATTGTTTGAATTGCATTTAGTAAGAATAGTTAGCATTTTTATTTTATTTAAAAAGGGACCATTGAAACCTTAGAGTTCCTTAATACTTTTATATTTAGCATTTGCATCGATTCCTTGATATATTTGTTGCCTTATGACCATCAAAATTTTTTCATGCCCACCTGCCTTTGGTTTCTGGGGTTTCCATCTTGCCTCAACAATTCCCAAATCTCTGAGAGTAGAGCAAAAATTATTTCAACAAGTTCCACTACACTTTGTTAAACTTCAGCATGGGGGAATACCATTATACTTTCCTTTGTATTTATACTCCTAAAATGGAAGGAAAACTGTCACAAATGTTAAAAGAAGGTTACTTCCCGAAAAACCCTTTTATACCACCATGCCACAGCTCCTCACATAGGGCAGGGTTTTATTCAATCTGTCAAATGGGTTTATAACTACAAGATTCCTTTAGTAAAGGCATGATCTCCTGAATTATGTTAAGGCTTTTTATATGACTGTCACATACACAGTAACAGCCAATGCTGTACTTGGAGACTTCGCTGCTGAAATTGCTGATTTAATTCTGAGAAGGCTGAATCCATCAAGGTCCTCCCCTGCCACTTTTTTGCTTAAAGGAAAAGAAAGGCAGATTTTAACTGTGAGTCTTTTTTCCAGAATATGCTTTAGACATCTGCCCCTCAGCAGAGGTGATAAAGCAATAAAAGAAAATTCAATTATGTATGTTTTAAAGAAGTTCTGCCTTTGTCCAGTGGCCTCCAGAGTGAAACTGAAGTATTTCTTGATTCCTGAGTCCAGGGTTTCAGGCAAAGCCTTTGTACCTAGAATTCCTTTCATATTTTGGACACCAAAGATGATAGCGTGATAGAGCCTTGATGATTAATGGTTTCTGCTAGATAGCAGTGGGCATGCTTATTTGAGTCCTACTCTTGGATTTATTTCCTCCCTTTGGGTCTTCTGTACAAATTGTGTATCTGTCCTGAGGCCTTGTGTCTGGGGTAACTTTTTACAAATGTATATATATTTATTGAGTTTCTAATATATGTTTCCACCCTAACTTTTCCACTTTTAAAGTCAGACACAGATTTGGCAAAGCAATAGCTTGTAACTTTCTGAAAATGTAACTAATCCCATAGACTTGAAACCTGATGAGAAAATGACTGGAAGCATTTTGGATTTGACAGAATCACTATTTATGACTCATTTATCTGTTAAATTGAAGACGCTGGTGGTTTAGTAGGATGAATGATGTATTCAATTTAAACAAGGTCTTTAGTCTTTATTACAAATTATGAGAGTTTGTAAGATTCCTTTTACCCTACTTTAGAAAGTATTTGGGGATAAAAGTGGTAGATTTACCAGTATATTTGAAATTTGATAAAAATTAACCTCAGGTATCTGTTTAAAAATAAAACCACCACAAGTAACACTTAGAAAATTTTGATGCAAAAATACAGTACTATTCTTTGAAGATGCATTTACTTTTCCCCCTTCTTGATAGATTGTGGTTTCTAGGCCACATGGATTTTTGACTGATTTAGATAAAAAGAGCCCGTATGTGTCTGTTCACTCTAATCCTATTTTTAAATTCTGTTTTTAGGCTGCTACAGTTACAATTTGTGAAAGGTGAATTGAAATGGGGGGAAATGTCTGTTAATATGTTGAAGTGTGTGACTGTGATACTCTTGGTTAATTCATCCTCTACCAGTTGTAATAATATGATAGAACTTGTTTGGTTAATAAGAGTGTACTATTGGTTTACCTTTTGCTGTTCACTACTCTTTTATAACAAGCTGTTCATCTTTATCAGCTCTCTGTTGTTGCTTCATATTTGTCTGTGCGCTTGTGCTCTAAGTAAAATTCTAGTTTTATGTCACAGTAGCTTTTTCCATTGTGTGTATAATGTTTGCCTCTAATGTAAGTGTAATTTTCTATTGTTTTCAGTATTTGTTGGTACAGCCTAAAACTTATGAAAATAAGGAAAACAATCCAATAAAATCAGCTAATGAACGTCAAAGATGTCTCTATACCAAGAGCATGCTTTAATCACAATATTTTGTCTGTATTTGGGTATGACCAGTCTTCATTCATTTAATAAATGGTTTTCTGCAAAGCTGTCTGATTTTTGTAGATATAACAAACAGTTTTTAAAAAAAAAGTTAAACCACGTGAGGGGGGAAGGGGTGTTGGAATGTCCTGGTCACTGCATTAACCCTAGGATGTAGGCAATATTGAGCGAAATATTTCATGTCAAGTGATCTACCCCATTGTAGACGGGGTAGATCATGAAAAGAGAAGCATTTCGCATGTGCCCACCAGGTAGGCAAGAAAGAAACTTAGGGAAGGCATCTACAACTGAATTACAGTCTTCCTGGATGCAGGGCCTAAAAGTCCTGTTAATGGGAAAATCCCCACTGCATGTTCTCCCTCCCCCTCTTCCTCTCTCTCTTCTCTCTCCATCCATTCTATCTATGTATGGAGCTCTTACATCCAATTATGCAAAGCTATACCACATTAAGTACATGCCAGGTTCCAAACTTCCTCATATTCAGGGAAATCTTTTTGGTCAGGTATAATTCCCGTGTGTTCTTTACTGCATTTAGCCCATCTGGCAGTGTTCTTTAAGCAGAAAAGGAATGGTTGTTCAAAATGATTATAATTGTTAACGCCAAACTACTTTGTTGTGTCACTAAAATGATAAAAACCTTGTTGAAACACGAAAAAACAGAAGGTTCTCTCAAAGTCACCTATTTTAGAAAGCATTTTTCTTTCATATCTCTAAATTACCCATCAAAGTTTTTACTCATAGAAAGCTGAATACTCCAGTTAAAAATAATGACTATAGCTTTTCTATGATAGTATTTTAAATTGTATTAAGATTACTTTTTAAGTAGTTAAAGCTTATATTTTCCTAGTATTTAAGAAACAAGGACATTATCTTTAAATGTGTTTACAAGTTATACATTTAAAATGTGATAAATTTTATTTCCCCAGTAGGAGGAAAATACTAGAATTCAAGTTGAATAATATTTAACCTACAAGTCAGACAACTTTTTATAACTTTATTTTTAATTTATTAAGAATAATCTTTTTCAAGATTTAAAGTGACTAAAATGATTAATAGATATTAATACTTAATGTTGGAAATGAAAAACTTGGTAAAGGCAAACATTGTATTTGGTGACAAACATTTTCAGACTAAACTATTTTTTTTAAAGCATTCTCTTTATTAAAATTTATATATTTTTTAAATGTTAATACATAGTCATTGTTAATAATTTGGCATTACTAATAAATAATAAAATGGGAAATAAAAGTTACAGAAAACTTATCCATAAATAGCAATGTTTAATATCTTGTTATATTTTGGAATTTTTATGCATAAGATGTATTTCAAAAGTTGTAGTCAAACTGAATTTACTACTTTCTACATTTGTAAAAGACCTCTAACCTTTGAAAGTATGAATAATATGTAGTTTTCCATTACATAATACCAAAATTTATTTTACAGTGCTTTCCTAGGATAGGATTTGTTTCCAATGTTTCCCTTTTAAAGTAAATTTTCCTTAAAGAACATCCTTGGCATGCATTTTTGTACATACCTGCGATTAAATTCTTAGGATGAATTTCTGAAAGAGGAATTCCTGGGTCAAATGAAAACATTTTTCCTATTCCAAAGTCCCAATGATTTTTAATAACTAGTAAAAATAACATATTCATATATAAAATTTGAAAGTTCCACAGCACTCATTACTAACCAATGTGATGTGTACCTTTCGAAATGCAAATTTTTTCTACACTAGTGCAAATCCCTCCATATCCTACCCACTATTTAGATCTGGACCTTTTTGTATTTTTGTCAGTCTGATAAATGAAATGCATCTTAATTTGATGATGATGCCTGGCTATTATGAATGCTTTTTGTTATTTGTTTTTCTTCTAAAATAATTGCCTGGGTCTGTTTGCAATTGATTTGTAGGATCTTTCCCTATGTACTCCACATCCGTTGTTAAAAGAATTTTTTCCAGGTCTGCTTTTTGTCTTTTAAAATTAATTAAATGCAGAACTTTCGAACGTTTAGGTCATCTGATTTGTAAATTATTTTTTTTTAACCACTGAATTGTGTCATGCTGAGAAAGACTTTCCTTACTTAGAAAATCTTGAAAACGGTGTTCTTTAAGGAAAAAAGATCCACTTAGAAATGTGTTACTTGTATGTGTTATGAAATAGGAATCTAAATTTGCTTTTGTTTTCTCAACTTAATAGCTTATTACCCCAAAACATTTATGGAAGAGTTCATCCTTTCCCCAGTAATTTGAATCGAAGCCTTTATTATATACTCAATTTGCATATTTACCCAGACCTTCTCTGGACTTTCAATTTGCCTTTTTTTTTTTTTTTACCAGAACCTGCTATTTGAATGACTGCAGTATCATAGAGCGTGCTTATATCTTTCAGGGCAAGGCCTCCCAATTATTTTCAAAATTTCCGCCTTTTTTCTCATGCATTTACTATCCTAGATAAACATTAGAATCAACCAGTAACAACAAGTAACGAGAAAAAGGAGGGTTTTAATTCAAATTAATTAAAGATTGCCTGGTGAAATGAATAGTTTTCTATTACTGAGCCTTCCTGTCCTGGCATATGGCACAAGTTAATTTATTAGGCTTGTATCTATGTTTTTAATTTTAAGTGGTTTTTATTTTTAAGTGTTCTTACTGAATTATACAGTCACAGGTGTGCACAAATCATGAATATAAAGCTGGGTTAATTTTTGTGAAGCCAACATTGGCATAACCACCACCTAGAGCAAAAACAGCTCATTACCTGAGCTGTAGAAGCTTCCCTCCTGTGCTCTTCCTTTGTAACCACGATGTGATTTCACCACAGAATCATTTTATCTGACTTTGAATCAGATAAATGGACCATTTCAATATACTCTGTTGTGCCTGATGTCTTTTGCTTAGCATTATCTTTGTGGGATTCAGCTTTGTTTTTGCAATTAGTTCATTCTAGTAGTCAATTCCTTGACATTGTTGTATAATGATTCATTGCACAAATATTGTACAACCTCTCCTGCATTCTGTTGTTTATGGACATAGGACTATTTCCTCTGTGGGCTATTTATTGTTAATTACACCTATGAATGCATGTATGTGAATGCCTTCTGTCACATTCCCTTGGTCATATACTCCAGTGTCGGATTGCTGTATCATAGAGTAGTTGTGTGTTTATAGTAGACATTGTCAGGTAGTTTCCAAAGTGGCTGAATAAATACACCTACCAGCTGGGTAAAGTGTTCTGTTGCTTCACATCTCCCCAGCACTTGACATTTGCAGGTTTTTTTTTTTTTCATCTTAGACATTTTGAGTAGATTTTAACCTAAAATAGTAATGACACATTTTCATTTGTGCTGTGCCTGTTCAAGTTGGTCCATTTTTAATTGGACTGTGTCTTTTAATTGATTTGTTGGATATATGCACTTTGCCTGTCTTTTCCCACAATCTGTCTTGTCTTTTCCCTCTCTTAGGGGTGCATTTTGATAACGGTCTTTTTATTTTAATAAATGCCAACTTATCAATAGTTACCATTTGTGGTAGTAATTTTGATATCCTGTTTAAAACTATGCAGCTATCCCAAGGTCCAAAAAATGGTCTCCTTTGTTTTGCTGTATTTGACATGAGACAGGCATTCAGTTTGCTCATTTTGTGTTAAGGGTTTTGTGTCTGTGAGCTGTTTTGGCTTGTAATTTTCCTTGATTGTATTTTTCTTGTAATTTTTTCATGGATAACTTATACTGTCCTAGAAAAGATACTGGGTAGTATTCCCTTTTTTCTGTTCACTAGCAAACTTTTTAGGTTTGGCATTATTTGTTCCTTAAATGTTAGAATAATTTAATGACGAAATCCATCTGCAACATGCTTTCTTTGTTGGTTCTTTATTTCCTTTGTTAACTTGTCCTGAATTTTGGTGGATAAATTACAGATGTTGAATTTTTGTTTTTGCTTAATTCTTTTTTCTGTGAATATTTATTTACTCTGTTTTAAAAATTATCTAATCTCATAGTTGTTTCTTTGTTTTGTTTTAGCAGATTTAGACATGTTTTTAATATAAAGGATTAATTCACACTGGCAAGCTGTCCCCTTCTTTTATACTCTTTGTTCTCTGCCTTTCCCGAACAGAATGAGATCTCCATCACTTCTTATACCTCCCATCCCTTTCCCCACATTTGACTGAAATTATGAGGAATTTTCGTTCAAGAGTTTGTTCAATCATGCCTCATGTCTTCATAATCCTTTCTTAACAATTGTGTTAAGGGGCCTCCCTGGTGGCGCAGCGGTTGAACGCTGCTCTGTGGAGCTGTCAGTAGCTCGCGATGTGGGTTCGACACCCAACCGGGAGAATCCCACACGGTGCGGCAGATCTCTCCTACCTCGCCCTCTGCTCCCCTCAGCAGTGGATTTCTGATCTGCCTGTTCTGCTCCCCGCTCCGTCTCTGGTGAACCCTCTCACCGCCCCACGCCTCTGGCCTATACCCCAGCTTGTATAAATAAATAAATCTTTAAAAAAAAAAAGACAATGAGAAAAGACCTTTAAAAAAGAAAACAAACAAAAACAATTGTGTTAAGCTTAAGTGACACACTATTAAGTGTTAAAAATAAATTCTTTATTCCTCACTAAATCATGTTTCCCTAATCCACAACTAACCTTTTTTTATTATTTTTTTAATATATATTTTTATTGTTATTTATGTCTTTTACATTTTGTATTCCCCTTGGGCAGCCCACCACCAATTCACCCGTGATCCATCTCCATGGTCCCCTGTGTTCTTTTCTACTCCATTTTGTGCCCTTATCCCTCCCACCCCCGCTCAGTGTCTCTCTATTTGGTTTCCCTATGGTCCTGTTATAAGTGAAACCATTCGATATTTTTCTTTTTTTTTCTGGCTTATTTCACTGAGTATGATTCCCTCTGATTCCATCCATGTCGCTGCAAATTGCATGTGTTTATCTTCTTTGAATGCGGAATAGTATTCCATTGTGTATATGTACCACATCTTCTTGATCCAATCATCTATTTTTGGACATCTGGGTTGCTTCCATACCTTTGCTATTGTGAACAGTGCCGCAATGAACATACGGGTGCATGTATCCTTTCGGATTAGTGTTTTTGTGTCCTTTGGGTAAATTCCCAAAAGTGGGATTGCTGGGTCGTATGGGAGCT
>PVIJ01006539.1:0-70516 GCA_004024925.1 Scalopus aquaticus
CACACACACACACACACACACACACACACACACACACCACAAGCCAAGACACAAAGGCAAATCCTATGAAGTATGAAGTTATATGAACAACGGCAGGTCCAGATTCAGAAAGGCTAATCAGGTGTCAGTTCCTTAAAGGGGAAAATTTAAAAGATGTAAGGAAACCATATTTTAGAACTAAATCCTTAAAATACCTTGATGTTTCAACAGGCCTTATGAAAGCTGAGGATATAGGTGCTTATCTCAGAGAAACATGAAATGCTCCAGAAAAACAAAAGCAAGCACACAAAAAGCATTCCATTTATTGCAGAATCACTGCCCTTCAATCATTCCAGAAAGAATCTAAAGAAATATCACAGCTTTGGAGAGAGGATTTCCCTGCCTGTTATTAGACCATAGGCGTCCTTTGATTTAAACTGAGTTCTTCTTGCTGTGGTCGCTACAGCAACAAAGAAACAGAGCTCGCCTGTCTCCATGCCTTTCCCCTTTCCTCACACCTGTTTCCCAATTCACTTGTCATTTTCATTAGTCCCTGGGCTCACTCCAGTTTGGCTAACTCCTGCTTTGTGAAGCATGGCTTGAGGCAAATGAAATGCTCTTTGAATTATTCCTTTCGAAGGAATTCATGTCTCTCATTGGCCTGATGGGAGCATATCCAGGACACCTGCTGGGAAGGCGTCATGCAGGGGTGCTGGAGCATCTGCCAGTGGGTCATATACCCTTTTCCCCTTTTTCAGGAAGGTGAGAGGGGCATCCTGGCTGCTCAGGTATAATCTGCATTCACAGGTATGGTGCTTGTTTGTTCGGTGGAAACTATTTTATCCCATGAGGTTCCAGAAATATTTCTGGTTTTGCACTCTAGAAGTCCCCTGCAAAGCCACATGTCAATCAATTGCACTGAATGCACTCAAAGGGGGGTGGCTCTTTGAAGGAGTCCAATCCTGAGTCCTCCAAAGAGACAAATTCTTTTGCAATAATGACTCACAGGTCCAAATGTTTATCCCTCTGTGTCTGGGCTATTGAGTGTTTATGCCTCTTAAAGCAAAGCTCTTGTTCTCCGGTTACCTGAGTCAATCATCACAGCTTAATGGCTCTCGGTTTCCCAACCTCCTTTCCAAATGTCACCATCCTCATCATCAGCATGTGCTCACTCGGTGCTGCGATCAGCAGGGTGTCAGGCAGCCCAGAATGAAGTAGGCACTCTGAGGCCAAGGCTGGAGGCCCCAGGAGCCCATCCTCAGGAGACAGGGGAAAAACACAGCCCCACACCCAGAAGCTCCTGTCCATGGACGCCCAGGTAAATGGCACATCACCGAGAGGTCTCAGAACCGCAGCCTCAAGGAGGGTGTGGGTGCACTCAGCAGGCAGCCGTGACCCCGTCGAAGCATCTGTGCGTGGATGCACTCTATGAATGATCCGTGAGAAATGTTAGAACAAGTCAGCTGTCCCACCTTGCTCCCCACTCTCCCCTACCTGGGCATCTACTCTGTCCATGTGTGACTCCTGGGACAAAAAGGAGAGCAAGGTCACATGAAGCCCTCAACACCCATCCTGTGTCGATCACGCCTCCCACCGCCTGAATTTCATACGTAAGTTCTGTCACATGCCATCTTATATGACTTTTATTGTTCCATTGGCTTTGCTTTGTCTCTCTCACAGCGCAGCAGACCCTGGGGGTGGAATGGGCAGGACAGTGACTTTCTATCTAGTGCACGGGCATCGGTGCAGCCCAGGCACATGCAGGGTGCCAGGGTATGGGAGAACAGCCCTAGCTCCACTTTTACTCTCAGCTTCTCCTGGGACTCTGGGCCTCACTCTCCTCATCTATAAAACAGGGAACCTCAATCACTGTCAACTATTCTGGAGCTAAAGCAGCTGGGGGCCAGATCTGGGCTAGGTCTGGCCTCTGAGGAGGAAGCACCCTGCCAGGAGCCTCTCAGCTCCCCGCGTACACCCTGTGCCCACTGCTAGCCTCATGGGGACATACTCCACAACAACTCGCATCCTTGCAGCCGTGTTGGTGACAGAGCCGCCTTAACTGTCACATGCTAGCGCTTAGCACACATTGGGTCTGACAAATATTAATTGAAAGAATAAATAATGAATGAGCACACACGCCTTGTTTGCAGGCTCAGGTCAGAAATCCCTCTGGATGGAGCTGGGGGGTGAGAGATGAGACCAGAAAGCAAGAAGGAGCAGTTTCCATGACACCCAAGTTCATGAGATACTGAGGCAGTGCCAAGCCCAGCGTGCAGGGAAAGCTACAGCTTCTGGCTGTTTTTCCGCAGCTGGTGACACACTCCCCACCCTCAACAGCAACCCCCAAGGCCAGAAACAAGCGGAGGAGATGGTATAAACAGAGGCGCCCCGGTATCACCCAGCCCACCCAGCCTATGCCCAGAGGCTGTGCCCACACACCATGCCTACCTCGCTGGGGCTCTGAGGTGTTGTGCTCCTCTGTTCACACGGGGCCTCTGGTCCCTACCTCACAGGGGCATCGCATTTCCCCCCCACTTTCCTCTCCCAGCAGGAAGCCTGTTTGGCACTCTGCCTCAGCATGAAGCAGAGAGTCCCCCGATCAGGGAACAGAGGAGGCCATGAGCACAGGGTGAACGGCCAGCACACTGCTGTGTGCCTCGCTCTCCTCTTCCACCAGTCCCCACAGCTGCTTGCTCCCTGGCCTCATCTCCTTGGAATTTACTGCAGCCCAGGGCTTCACTGTGCCCGACAGGAGAGACCACCTTGAGCAGGACAGACAGGGAGGGGGCGTCAGGGAGTTTGGCGGGCTCCATCTCAGGCACCAGCGCACACACCAGAGCTCTTACATCCACAGCTCTTGAAAACTTTAAGAAAACTCCTCTAGCAGACCCCATAACTCCTCATTGGGGAGGCTTAGGAGATTTGGAAAACTGAAAGGAATATGTCCTCTTTAGATTAGACAAGCTGCATCAGCGCACTCCTGCCGCAATTCCACTTAGGGGGAAAGGAGGCAGGTCGGAGGGATAAACCATCTGAAAACCTAACCCTGAGAAGTAAACCACCAAAACCCCAAGGCAGGTGGAGAAATACACTGGCGTGCAAACCACACCCCGGCAGTCTCAGGGAACAGGTACAAAGGGGTTGCTGAGCAGTTTACCCAGGAAGGCTTCTTGGGATGAATTCTGGGCAGACTTATAAAGGAGGTTAAAATCAAGACGGAAAACCTTCCTTGACAGAAAAGAAGGAAAAAGGTGTTGGTAACCTCAAAGTTTGAGGTTTTAAAGGAATGTGACGCAGCTTGTTAGGGAAACCAGGGTGTCCTAGAAATCCATGTAGACATGGTCCATCAGGGTAAAGGGCACAGTGAATGTCACTGAGAGGGGTAGAGGAGGAAGGGAGGTGAAAGTCTTATCTTCTCCCACCTAACTCACCATAGTCAGCCTTGGAAACAATTGTCCAGGTGGAAAAATAGAGAGAAGGAAGAAAGGAAGGGAGGGAGGGAGGGAGGGAGAGAGGGAGGGAGGGAGGAAGGAAGGAAGGAAGGGAGGAAGGAAGGAAGGAAGGAAGGAAGGAAGGAAGGAAGGAAGGAAGGAAGGAAAGAGGCATGTCCTGACAGGTGACAGCTGAACAAAGCAAGAATGGAAACGGAAGAGAGGCATGCCTGGGGAGAGGGCTCCCCGAGAAGCTACTGGGAAGGCACAGGGGCAGCGGCCTGGGAGGGAAGGCCAACGGGAGCAGCCCCCACTGGAAAGCTTGCTGGGAGAAAGAGGCCGGGCCTCCAGTCCGGGGACAAGCCAGCTCAGATGTTCCCCAGCCTTGACCTCTGGCAGCCTTTGTCCCATGGAAAGCTCTGAGGATTTGCTCAGCACAGCTCAGGAAACAAGTGTCCCTTCTTCTGGGAGAAAGATTATCATGCGACATGTACAGAAAACAAAGACAGTGATTCTTCCTGTGCCTGACGCACACACCACGCTGGCTAGGACCTGGGAGCATTGGCAGCTGGGTGAGAGAACTCCTGTGCTCCTCTCGGCCTGTATCAACAAAAGCTATGATTCATAGATTCCCTCTGGAAACTGAGACTCTGAAACAACATCTCGGTGGAGGAGAGGCCCAGCCCCTGGCCTCAGCCATGAGGAGGGACGAGCTCAGAGAAAAGAAAGCCGCAGCCGCAAGTGCCAAGCGGCTGTTCCGGCAGGTGAGCGGCGCCAGCCCCTGTCCCTCGTGCGCCTGGAGGCACCTGCATGGAGAAGCTCAGCGCCCGGCTCTGCTTCTCACAGCCTGGCCATGTTCTCACAGCTAAACATACCCTGACTCAGTTTCCCCATCTACAACATGGAGCGTGAACACATTTAAGTTTCTTTCTGACTGTCCTGTCCTTTAAACACACCGCAAGAAGTCAGCAAGATAAAAGGAGATATAACAGTTTCTCTGGCTCCTCCACAGGAGAGACAGGAACCGAGAGACAGAAAAGGGGGATTGGGGAGGCTCACAGACTCCTTGGCAGTTAGTAGATTGATGGGAAAAGTGGGGCACAGTCAACAAGACTAGCAGGGAAAAAAAACACCTGCCCCATGCAAACACTGAGCTCTTTTGGTGCAAGATGAAAAGATGGGGAGCCCTGGTCCTCCAGGAGGGGCCAGACGGGAGACCATTGGCATGTGGCAGCCTCAGACAGAACCAGTGGAGGGGGCTTTGTCACATGTCACCTTTCATAAGTTCCGTAATGGGCTTCTGTTTTGTCTTCCCAACAGGACCATGGGGCCATTATTAAAGAGAGAGCATGTATACTGGGCGCCTTCCGAATCCCCACGGGACCGGCCACCGACGCACACGCTGGGGGCACTTCCTTCTTACTGGCTTGATAGTATCAGAAGAAGAGAAGACTCAACAAATATTTACTCAGTGCTGACACGTCGCAGCATTGCAAAGATTGTTTTCCCACATGAATACTCATCCCAAACCCCACTAGACAGACACGCAAATCAAGGCTCAGGGAAGGTTCGTGATGGGACGGAGGTTTCCCAGGGGTGTGGCAGGACTGGGGTCCAGCTTCCCACAGCAGCCAGGGCCTATCGGGGAGTCACGTGATATTGGAGTAGCAGACCCTTCGTGTGCCCTAGCTCGTGCTCCAGGGTGCATGAGTGACCTACCTGCACCACAGAGCTGGAAGCTCTGGAGTCAAATAAAGGGGCAATCTTCCTGAGAAAGATGGATATAGAGCAAGACTTTCAAGATCTGGGGGAAAGCTGTGTCGGGGAGGGCTTTGGGGAACAATCACTGAGAAAATGCTCAGAAGCAAGAAGTGACTCTAGGGAGCAGGAAGGGAGAGGAAAGAGTGAATCGCAGTCACTTGTATTGACACAAGATGTTTGAACAGGAGGGAGTCAGTCCCAGGCCTAAGAAAGCGGTTTGGAAATGAAGCAGTGTTTTTTGAGTCCATTATAAGATGCATGATTAGGACATGACTGAAAGCAATTAACATGCTTCTCATCCGTCTGCCGATCAAGTTGCGACTGGAAAGGAGTTTCCGCGTGGGGGAGGGATGCCAGGAGCCAGTGGCTTTTACACCATTTGCAGAGAGGAGGTGATGTGAGCTCAGGGCTGGCGAATGCCTAGGGGATGCCATCAGAGGCCTCCATTAGCGGTGCCCCGCCCCTCCTAGAGGTCCATAAAAGCCCAGGGGCCTGAGGCTGTCCAGATGCCCTGTCTTCTCTATCCCCCTCCAGGAGCCCCCGTCAGGACCTCGTCTCTCCAGCCCTCCTCACCCACCATGTCTCGGCAGTCTACCGTCACTTTCCAGACTGGCAGTCGCAGGGGCTTCAGCGCAGCCTCGGCCACCACCCCGGCCAGTGGACGCTCCCGTTTCAGCTCTGTCTCCGTGGCCCGCTCCACAGCGGGCAATGGAGGGCTGGGAAGGATCAGTGGTGCTGGGGCCGGCTTTGGAAGCCGCAGCCTCTACAACCTTGGGGGGGCCAAGCGGGTCTCCATTGGTGGGTGCGGCAGCAGCTTCCGAAGTGGCTTTGGTGGCAGGGCGAGCAGCGGGTTTGGGGTCAGCGGTGGATTTGGCTATGGGGGTGGGGTTGGAGGGGGCTATGGTAGCTCTGGATTCCCCATCTGCCCTGCTGGAGGCATCCAAGAAGTCACCGTCAACCAGAGTCTCCTGACTCCCCTCAACCTACAAATTGACCCAACTATCCAACGAGTGAGGAAAGAGGAGAAGGAGCAGATCAAGACCCTCAACAACAAGTTCGCCTCCTTCATCGACAAGGTGAGCCAAGAGCTGTGCGCATCTTTCGGGGTGCTGGTCTGAATTCTTGGTAAGCCCCAGACTGGAAAGAGGCTTCCCTGTGGGAGAGCAAGTCATTCAAGTCCCTCCAGGGGCTGAGGCATTGCAGATGTGGCCAGATTGCCCCCAAAGAACCTTCTGGAATTTCCCCCTTGTTTTCCTTAGAGCCATGTGGGGTGGTTCAGTCAACACAGAGGAAAAAGTTGTTCTTTACAAGAGGAGTTTCACTGAGCAAACTAACCTAAACCAGAGTAGATACTATTGAAACGCTCAGCCAAGAAGAGAGCCCCCAGCCCCACCCGTAATGCCTCCAAGCCCCACCGCATTGGTTGCACAGAAGCTCTAGAGAACTGAGGGTAGCTTCAAAGGCTTTCTCCTTTTGAGCTGCGTTGTCAATTATATAGTTGACAAATGGGTGCCAGGTGAAAAGTATTTTTTCTTCTGTCCCCTATTAATCTAATTCTGCCTCCCCAAGTTCTCAAAATTTCATTTTCTTTCCCCCTCCAGGTGCGGTTCCTGGAGCAGCAGAACAAGGTCCTGGACACCAAGTGGAGCCTCCTGCAGGAGCAGGGCACCAGGGCCGTGAGGCAGAGCCTGGAGCCCTTCTTTGACGCCTACATCAACGACCTCCGACGGCAGCTGGACAGCATCACCAGTGAGAGGGGCCGGCTGGATGCTGAGCTGAGGAACATGCAGGACGTTGTAGAAGATTTCAAAGCCAGGTGAGCTGGAGGTGGCTTTCAGTCGCACGCAGCTCTCCAGAGAGGCGCAAAGGAGCAAATACCGCCGCTTGGAGCCCTGCTCCTGCGGGAGGTTCCACTTGGTGTCCAGGGCCCAGTTCTGCTGCTCCAATATGTGCAACTGGGAGTTACCCCATGGCATGAAGAGAGCGTGGAGTGGGGGTCAAAAGGGGGCCTCATCTCAAGCATTATCCAGACAAGGAGATTATTTGTATCTGCTTATATGGCCAAAGGGATCTCTGCATCATCTCACAAAGCATTGCTGCTCTAGAGAGCACAATAGTATTGCACAGTCAGAATAGTGTTCAACTCTGCTGCACGCAGGCGCTGGCGCTGAGGCTTGCGTTGGCAGGATGCACATGCGAGTGTAATCAAGGCTGTCTGATCCTCCGCGGGGAGGCAAATTTGGGCTGGCGGTCAAGTAGGCTGACAGGTGAGGCGTCCAGCAGGCAGGAAGCTAGCTGACAGTTAGCTGACTCTGCAGGAGCTGTCCTAGGAGCTACACCTAATCACAAAAAGTGCACTGCTCAACCCTGAGGCTGAGTGTGAGAATGTAGCAAAATCTCCTGGAAAAAGAGTACTGAATAAAGTTTACCATATAATTCCAACAGGCTTTTGAGGCAACAGAATTTTTAAAGATTGAAATTATGCATCTCTAAGAAAATGGTGTTGCATAAATACATATTTCTATTCCCATAAGTTCCACGCTCACCTTCTAATCTCACAGAAGAAATAACTTCTTCTGGCAGAAGAAATTATTTCTCTTTTATAGAGGAAGAAGTAGAGGTCACGTGAATCACCTAAAGTCACACAAAGGTCAAAAGAAGAGCCGGAAAGGATTTGTGGCCTTCTCACTCTTGCTACACACTCTCCTCAGCCTGGGAAGAGTTCAATCAAAATCTTACGCAACAGAACGCCCCCTCTTCTCTGTGTTTACAGGTATGAGGATGAAATTAACAAGCGCACAGCAGCTGAGAATGAGTTTGTGGCTCTGAAGAAGGTGAGTAGAAATGTCTCTCGAAAGAGAAGAGCCAAAACTGGATCTTGGAGTGTGGTGCGACCGACACTTGGGCCACCCAAGAAATGTGATGTCGGGCGGGAATATCTGGCGAGCTCAGACCTACCAAAATGCTCCCTCCTTGTCTGTGGCCTCCCCAAACTTGCTTGGGTTTCTCTTAGCCTGAGAACTTAAGCCCCAGTTCTTAGTAAATCACTTACCCCCAGCCAAGAGCCCCGGGAACAGAGTCTGCTGAAATCACCCTGGAAGGGCCAGGGAAGGGTCTGCCCACTTTCTCTGACTTGCTGCCGGAGGCCGGGGCCCACAGCCGCACCCTGTGCTGTCGTTCCAGGACGTGGACGCCGCCTACATGAACAAGGTGGAGCTGGAGGCCAAGGTCAATTCTCTGACTGATGAGGCCAACTTCTTGCGGATGTTCTTTGAAGCAGTAAGAGCCTGCATATCTTTTTGCCTCCCCCTCCCCTTTCACACTCGGGTCTGGAGCCTAGAGAGTCACCCACGAATGCCCTGCCCTGCACTGTAGCCCAGATGCCCCAACACGGGGCACAGTGGGGGCATGGGGAACTGGGAGAATTGCTTAAAATCTTGACACATTAAACCCTCCCACAGAGCTGAGGTTTCTGCCCCTACCTCACGGGCTAACAAGGACAGAGTGCTGATTTCTGAACTGCGGGTCATTGGACAAAGTTCTCAAGAAATCAAGACCCACCTCTCCCTCCCCCCCAGAAAAGCTCAGGACGGCAAGCTGTCCTCTGCTCATTGGTCAGAGTGCCTCTCTCTGCAGATGCCTTGTTCTGGGTCTGTGGAAAGATTGAGAAAAGTAAGGTCTGAAATCATCCTGTGCAGGGGCAGCATGGTCCTCAAAGTTACCAGATCCTAAAGAAAACTTTTGAGCTGTAATGCAAATAAACATATGTCATCTTCAACTCTATATAATTTGGATTCAGAGAAGACCCAGCCCTCATACCCAGCCCAACACACAGAGGGGAGCCGTGGAAGCAGGATTGTGGTGGGGGTCCACCACACCGCTCTATGTTCCAGGAACTCCTCGGGAACTAACATGGGACCCCTTAAATGTTTGGGTGTGCCCAGGAAAGAGCTAGAAGAATCCCTGCAAGGGATTTCTGACCCAGGTGGTCATTCGTTCGCATGATTTCAGGATCCCTTCTTTCTCTGCCTCGGTGACCCTGAGTTTCCTGGCCCTGCAGGAGCTGTCCCAGATGCAGACCCAGGTCAGCGACACGTCCGTAGTGCTGTCCATGGACAACAACCGCTCCCTGGACCTGGATGGCATCATCGCCGAGGTCAAGGCCCAATACGAGGAGATTGCCAACCGCAGCCGCGCTGAGGCCGAGTCCTGGTACCAGACCAAGGTGGGTGTGGGCCTCTGCAGGTTCAGTTCCAGGGCAAATGTTCTCTGAGGCCCCGGATCATCATTTAACTATTAGCCACAAGCGTGAGGAAACATGTGAGCATGTCTTTCAAGTGGGCAGAAGTGGCTTTGAAACTATCAAAACTTAGCTTGAAATGTACATGGAAATCCAACCACATGCACACGTATGTCCAGGCCGTGCTGGGTGGTCAGGGTGCCAGTGCCCACATCACTTACAATCTGGTGGGGTTCTGGGTGAGACCCCCAAACAACCAGTAACAGCCATAAAGCTGTTTGAGCTGTTTGTAAAGTGCTTCTTTATTTAATAGCACATTATGGGGCTCCTACTACATGCCCAGCTGAGTTATAGGGAAGGAAATGAATACATCACAGGGAAACCAAGGTCTGAGGGGCCATGGAGTGAAAAGATAATCATTGCAGGGGAAAAGACAACATTAATAAGAAGCTTCCAAGAAGAGGTGGGTTTTTTGTCCTTTTTTGGAAATAGGGGCAAAAGATTTCCCAGGAGGGAAAGCAGAGGAATTTAAGTCTGGACAAGCAGCCCTATGAGACTAGACAGCAGAATGAAGGCTCTCTGAGCCTTGGGGAGAAGGAGGTTGGGGTAACTGTAGGGCTGGTGGGGTGTGTAGCAGACCGCAGAGTCTAACCCATGAGATCTGCTCCCTGCCAAATCCAGCCTTTCAGGGCAGCTGCTCCCCTCCACATTGGCTCCTGCCCTGCCCTCTGCTGTGCTCGCTTTAGTCCTCACTCCCACAACGTGGTAGTAAGAAAGGAAAGTGTCAGGGGCCAGGGGTGTGCAATGCAGAGGCAGCTCCTGACTGAGTGGAGGTGAAAAGCACTTAATCTCAAGGTAGAATGGCTGAAATTTCCAGTGAACAATTCCTGTCATTGGCAAGGCTGCTAGTCCATTTATGTCCTTCTAGTGATAGAAACAGGAATTCAGTGTGACAAACCTGGACAGATCCTCACTCAGTTCTCTTCTTCAGTTGGGAAAGGAATGGGTTTCACTCCAGCCTGCTGGGGTGGATATTCCTTCTAGCTGAGTGTCTCGGATTTGCACCATTTGACCGAGAGCTACCCGAGAGCCAGGATGCTGTCCCAGCAAGTCTTCAGAACTGTCAGCCTGGGCTGAGTCCATCCAACACTGGTTCCCTGAAACTTCTCTCTCTTTCCTGCTTGTTCTCCCTGTCACCAGGAGCTTCCCCAAGGACAGTGAGACAGTGACCAAGTCACCTCTCACCTAGAGCTCAACATACTCCTTCCTGCCCCAGGATCCTCATTCAGACCGCTTCCCTTGTCTGGAATGTCCCCCTCCCCAAGTCAGTCGCTTAGGTCGCTCCTTCCCATCCCCTAGAGCACAGTAGAGCATCTCCATCCCCGAAGGTCTTCCCTGACACTCCCCTCCACTTCCCCATGATACATTCTTGCAGGACCCTGTTCACTTCCTAGGGGCACACGCCTCAGTTTGCAACTATAAATCTGATAATATGCTGATTTGATTAATACAGATCTTGATTGCCCTTGGCAAAAGCAAGCAAGAGTGTGATTATGCTCTTCTCGATATTCCCAGAGCCCCGCATGTGCCTGTGGAGTAGATGAGCTTAGAAATATCACCAGGATTAGTGAGGGAGGGCGGGGTGACAGGCCGGTGCATGAGCGCGCCTGCCATAGACCGAGGGTCAGGCCTTCCACAGGAGTGCCTGGGTGGGGGTTTGGTGAGGTGACTGGCTCCGCACTGCTCTTTCAGTATGAGGAGCTGCAGGTCACAGCAGGCCGGCACGGGGACGACCTCCGCAACACCAAACAAGAGATCTCCGAGATGAACCGGGTGATCCAGAGGCTGAGAACCGAGATCGACAATGTCAAGAAGCAGGTAACGTTTGGGCAGGGCCGAGAGCTCCTTGCGCTCATTCTTCCATTTCCGCCACGCTTTCTGGCCCTGAAAACTCCATGCCTATAGGAATAGCAGGAAGCTTCTGGCTTCCCCTTGCCTTACAGTGTGCCAGCCTGCAAACGGCCATCGCCGACGCAGAGCAGCGCGGGGAACTGGCCCTCAAGGACGCGCGGGCCAAGTTGATGGACCTGGAGGACGCCCTGCAGAAGGCCAAGCAGGACCTGGCCCGGCTGCTGCGCGAGTACCAGGAGCTCATGAACGTGAAGCTGGCCCTGGACGTGGAGATCGCCACCTACAGGAAGCTGCTGGAGGGCGAGGAGTGCAGGTGAGAGCAGAGGCCCCAGCTCCACCCCAGCTGCCTGGGCATTCCTAGAAACAGGTTGCTGCAGCTCCCGCCTCGCCTGGAAAAGTGAGCAAAATACAGGTGGAGTCAGGCTATGACAAAGAACGCAGACGCAATTTTTTTTCCAAGCTAGTAAATCATTATCAGATTCCCGTAATCCCACGTGAGATTAATTGCTATCGCTTGTTGCTAATTAGTCTCGGGTCTAAACAATCAAATCCTATTGAAGGAGAGGATATGTCATATGAAAGTCTCTGGACATAGAACAAGCTGCCGTAGCCTCTGGACTTACTGGTCTACCATTCACTAGTCACATGAGCTCGGTAAAGTCATTATCCTCAATGGACTCCTATTTCTTCAAGAGTGCAGGTCACATGATCACCGAATCTCAGTGGGAGTTTTGTGCACGGACAATTGCTAGCTGTTTGACCCGGGGCAAATTACTTAACTTGTCCATTCCTCAGTGTCCTCACTTGTAAAATGGGGATAACCATAGTTTCTATCTCATGTTACTTAGGAGGATTAAAATAAAGGAACACACAGAAAGTTCTTAGCACACATGTGGTACATGAGTGCTCAGCAAATGTTAGCTATGCAGCTGAGTGACCAAAGACATGAACTTTGGAATAAAATGAGTCTGACTTCAATTCCAATTCTGTAATCATGGGCAGGTTAACCTCCCTGAGCTACAATTTCCCTATCTGTATAACCAAGATAGTAATACCTGCTTAATGGTGGTGTTGCAAGTCTTAAATGGCAGAGTGTTGGTAATAAGTATTTGATAAATGTTAGTTCTTTTTAATGGTCTAAGTATGTGTTTGCACATGAATGCCAGTTCTGTCCTCAAGACTCTATCTAAAATTACTCTAGTTGCTACAACAATAATAGACCAATTAATGCTATTGTTATGTTTATGATTCACCCTCCTCTCCACACAAAGAACATCCTCAGCACTGCCCAGTGCATGACAGTAGGCTATTGTTGAGAGAGAAATCTCATTCCATGCCAAGCCCTGCCTTTCCAATTGATACCAGTCTATGATTAGCTGAAGGTGTCTGCCTTGTTTAAACCAAAAATGTGTTTCGGAGATTACAGGTTTTCTTCCTGTGAACCTCAAAACTCCATATTATCTCCTTTGATTATTATTTTTAATACCACTAGTACTTAAATCATTTCAGCCTCCACTCTTCTGCATAAAAATAATAGCTTTTAGATGCATTTTTAAAAAATTGCAAAATGTCTTTTCAAATGTTCCTAAACTGCTGGAAACATAATAACCTTCTTTTCTCCTCTCCTTCCAATCAGGCTGAGTGGAGAGGGTGTTTCTCCAGTTAATATCTGTGAGTATGACCTCCTCTTGTGTAATTTGATGTGCATGTGGTTGGGGGGGATGAGGAGGTGGTGGGCATACAGGAGGCATTATAGGGATTGGGTTCCTGATTGGGTTCATTTTGAAAAGCTTTGAGGTTCTGAATTCATTAATAAGTGAGTCTCATTAGGAGAGAATCTTTAATGTCACAGTTCTTACCGCTTTGCAAGTGAGAGGGGTGGTGGGAAGTTTGCTGTAATCCTTCGGCATAGTTTTTTTTTTTAGAATTTTATTTATTTATGTATACAAGCTGGGGTACAGGCCAGAGGCGCGAGACAGAGTGGGAGCAGAACAGGCAGATCAGAAATACACTGCTGAGGGGAGCAGCGGGCGAGGCAGGAGAGGTCTGCTGCACCATGTGGGATTCTCCCAGGCTGGGCGTCGAACCTGCATCGCTCGCGGCCAACAGCTCCACAGCACAGCGCTCAACCGCTGCGCCACCGGGGAGGCCCCCTTCGGCATAGTTTAAAAGACGCAGGAGTCACACCTTTCTTGCTGAGATTGCAACACTAGCTCAGCGAGGAGCCTTCAATGTAACCAGGATTTATGAAAATTCCTGCTGTGTCTCCAGCCTTCAGCCTTTGTAGGAAACTTTCAAACTGGACAAAAGGGCACTGCCAACTAGCCTGCCCCTTCCTGGTTCAGTCTGGGGAGAAACCCCTGCTCTTGGCTTAACTGTGCAGAGTAAAACTGCAAAAAGTTACCAAAGTTACCAAGGCAGGGAAAACACCCTACGACACAGCAGTTGGGAGTAGCTTCTCGGGAGCAGAGGGACAAAGATGTTAGCAAACTGGTGCAGCCCGGGCTGCTGGGAGGACCAGGCTTCACTCACAGAGCTCAGTGCTGGCATCTTGAGGCCAAAGAAATGACTTTTGCCGCTTGCACTCTACATGAGCATGGCGTCTTAATGCAGGATTCATAAAATTGGTGATGTTAACCAAGACCATGACTCTAGAAGACAGAGCCCTGTGAGCCACCCAGGTGTCCTCCTTCCTCCGTGTCCTTTTCTAGTGGCTCCTGAGCCCCTCGAAGCTAATTTGGAGCACAGATGCCTAACCTCTAAAGTTTCTCTTGAAAGCACCCGAAAGTCTGCATTCCTTTCCTAGAGCTACCCTCAGAAAGTACCACAAACTGAGTGACTTAGAACAACAGAAATGTATAGTTTCAGAGTTCTGGAGGCTAGAATACGAAGATGAGGTGTCGGGAGGGGGGGGGCGTGCTCCCGCCGGCAGCCACAGGGGAGAACTCCCTCGCCTCTTCCAGGCTTCCTTGCCGTCCTTGCCGTGCGGCTGCACACGCCCATCTCTGTCTCTGATCAGACCGCTGTTTCCCCGTGTGTCTTCACGCGGACAGCTTCCCTCTTCTTATGAGGAAACTAGTCATTTGGATTAGAGCCCATCCTAGTGATTTTACTGTAACTTGATTGCATCACTAAGATCCTACTTCCAAATAAGGAGTCCTTCATAATGGTGGGGGTAGAGCTTCAATATATTTTTTTAAGGGACACAATTCATCTCGTAACAGAGTTCATTTTTATTTCAATTTTCCTATGGGCATGTTCAAAGCAAAGTACTAGATATTTAAGGTGATAGGTGGTTTAAAAATTTTTTTGAATTTAATAAATATTTATTTAAGACCAAAAAAAAAAAGATTTGTTAGGATACTCCCATAAAATCATCTAGACCTGGATATTTCCTTTCCAGGAGTCTTTTAATTGTAAATTAGTTTGTTTAATGGTATTAAATATTCATGTTATTTATTTTATGTGGGTGGTTTAAATTTTTAGGAAAAGAGCAGATCAGGAGAGAAAAGGAGCAGGGTTAGCTGGGCCACGGGTCATCTGTCGTGTGGTTTAGCAAGAATATTCCAGCTCGCTCTGGGATTCAGAGTGTGGAGGCCGGAGGTCATCAGGGAAAGTGTGTGTGTGCCTTGTATGAGCTTCCAGGAGGAAGGGAGATGCTGGGACTGGCCCACAGGGGGAGCCGGGGACAGGACAGTGGGATGAAGCAGAAGGCAGGTGCACCCAAGAGCTTCCCAGAGGGAGAAGCTCCCAGTGAGTTCTGGAAGGAAGAGGGGCACCGTGCAGCACAAGGGTGGCGGAAGGCCATTCCAGCTGAGAGACTGTGCAGCTCAGGGAAAACCAGATGGAGGCAAGAGACAGTGACCTCCCTGCATGGGCTGACAAGCCCACCCCACCAACTTGAGGGCACCAACACCGGTGATTCTGACCATGTCTCTTCTGCTCTGGCAGCTGTGGTCTCCTCCACTGTCACCAGTGGCTATGGTGGTGGCAGCAGCATTGGAGGTGGAAACCTGGGTCTTGGTGTGGGCAGCGGCTACTCCTTCACTACCAGCGGTGGGCACGGCCTGGGTGCCGGCCTGGGGGGCTCCAGCTTCAGTGCCAATAGCAGCCGGGGCCACGGGGGCAGCGGCTCCAGTGTCAAGTTCGTCTCCACCACGTCCTCAAGCCGGAAGAGCTACAAGCACTGAAGTGCAGTCCCCCCACTCACCCCTCGCGAAGCCAGCTCCGCTGCTGGCCTGGCCTGTCCCAATGCACCCCGGATACCTGGGTCCTTCTCCTCCGCTCCACAAGGCTCACCTGTGCTGTTGGGAAGCTGACCCCCAGCTCAGCCCCCTTCCCTGGCCTGCCAGGTTGCCCTCTGCCAAAGCCGGCTGTCTTTCAAGTTCACATTCAGCCCAGCTTGAGCCTCCCCACCGGTTCTGCCCTCCTCCACCCCATGCGGAGATGGGGAGTCTGTGTCTCCCAGAGCATCTCAGCAGTTGTCAGACCCCTGTCTCACGGTGCTTAAAGCTGCCTGCTAGGAGTGAGGGCTCCCTCTCCTCCCTCCCTGGAGCGTGTCTATTAAATGCATGTGTAATGTGTTCGGTGTCCAGCCCTCTGTTTGGAATGGCGATGAGCACAGTGACTCTCCTCCTCCAGGCTGCCTCCCAGCACTGGGCCCCACACAAGGAGTGCCAGAGCCCACCAGGCCATCCCCCCACCTTTCTGCAGAGCTGAGAGGGCCAGACAGGGGGCTGGGAGGGACCTAGAGCAGAGCTCCCACCAGAGTCCCTCTCTCGCTGCCTGCTTCCTCCTACCTCATGTTGGGGTGCCTTCTTTTGAAGCGCAAGCCCCTGGGCAGAAGCTCTGCCCAGCCTCCCTATTCTATGTCATGGAGGTGATGCTGTGCCCTCCCCAAGCAGACTGTGTTCCAGGACTCTGACGTAGGCTGGGCAGCCCAGCCCTCCACTAGCAAAGGGGCTGATTGTTCCCTGACAGCTTCAAACTTGCAGACTTGAGCAGAGAAATAACAGGTCAGGAGAGGAGTTAAAAGTCAGCCCTGGGGGCATCGCTTTCACCAAGCAGAGGAGCCATCTGGGCCCATAATTGCAGGCAGTAGTGAGACACCAGGAAGCGCCCACATTCCTGAGTTCACAGGTCTCCTGGACCCCTCCCATCAGGCCTGAGCCCTGGGGGAGGTGCCCCCCAGAGAGGAAGAAGCCATGTGGGCTTGGAAGGAAGTGGCTTCCATGTGCAGAACCAAGCTCAGAACTGGTGGAAGTTCTGAACCTCAGATCTGAGACATAATCATCCAGGGTGAAGGGCAGAAGTGGAGGGGAGAGAGGCCATGAGCCCGGACAAAGCGATGAATGTAATACGGAAGGGGCTGGGAGGGGAAAGATGAGGAGGAGAGAGACAACACTGAGGACAGATGTCAAATGCCCCTGGTTCCCAGGGGAGGGGGAGGAGTAGTATCTCCTGGGAGAAGAGGAGAAGAGGGGACAGGAATTTGGGTGCATCTTGAACTGGCCTCTTCCCTGGGACAGGCCATCTCCCCCTTGCAGGGTGAGTTGCAGTGACCCTGAGCAGGTGACCCGCAGCCATACCCCAGGTCCTCACACCGGCCCAGCACTCACTAGCCCTGTGGCCTCCCCAGTTTCTTATCCACTCTATGCCTCAATTACTTCAAGCACAAAACAAGAATAACAATAACAGCTCTCCCATGGTGCTCTTAGTTCAGTGAGAAGGCAGACAGAAAGCAGCTACCAGAGTAGCTGATCAATAAATGTTGGCAACTGGTACACTTACCTGCCCTCACAGTGTTATTAGAGGGCCCAGATGGCACAATATTTGCAACTGCTGCCACATGGCCAGGCCCTCAATAAATGGGTGTTTTTCCTAAGTGACCACGATGGGAAGGGCATCGCCAAGGGCTTGGGTGCAGAGTCCAGGACCTTGGGAACCAAGAAGAAAGGAGCAGATGAGAAGCAGTGGGAGTGTCCAGGCACGTGGCTGAGAACCTGGGTTGGGGGCTCAGGACCCACAACTGCCCCAGACTGGAATCCCCAGGCCTGGTCCTGCCTGAGTGGGTGTTCCCGCGATGATTAGCGGGGCAGGACAACGGGCTGTGGCCAGACATGCCATTGAGGTGAACTCAACAGAGTGGTCTTTGATCTTCTCCAGCCAAGCCCAGTTTTTGAAAGGGATAAAAGTCTAGGAGACTTCGGGAGAGCTAGCCTCGGAGAGTTCCTCATCCCTTTGACACTCTACTCCTCCGGCCCTCGGGCACCAGCTCTCACCATGACCCAACGATCCAGTGTGACCATCAAGTCGGGCGGCTCTCGGAACTTCAGTGCTTCCTCAGCCAGCTGCCGACCCAGCTTCAGCTCCATCTCCGTGTCCCAGGGTGGGAAGAGTTTCGCATGTGGCTTAGGGAGCAGCTTCGGGACCAGGAGCCTCCACGGCCTTGGGGGTGGCAACAGAATCTCTGTCAGCGGGGGCTACCGCTCTAGCCAGACCTGCTTTGGGGGCACTGGCTATGGGTTGGGTGCTGGCAGGATGGGGGGAGTCTACGGCGGGTATGGATTTGGGGGTGGGATGACCCCTGGAGCTGCGGGCATCCACGAGGTCACAGTCAACCAGAGCCTCCTGACGCCCCTCCACCTGGAGATCGACCCCTCTCTCCAGCGGGTAAGGAAGGAGGAGAAGGAGCAGATCAAGACCCTCAACAACAAGTTCGCCTCCTTCATCGACAAGGTGAGGGGCAGTTGGGGTCCCTACCAAGAAAGCAGCTGATTCCCAGGGGATCACTGTTTTCTATACTTTTTTGAGGTCAACTGTGACTTGCCCAGGACTTGAGATCCTGGGGGCTGGGAAGACAGCCGACGGGTGGAGGAGTGGGTGGTTTCCCACCTTATTGAGGCGGAAGCAGAAAAATATCCATCTCCAGAGCCCGCAGCTGCTTGACGCACTGCAGGGGCGTTGCCCTTGTCATGCATCGTGATCCTGTACTTGGTTTCAAATTAGACAGCTAAAGCTGGTCAGTCTGGAGGAAAGGGGCTAAGGGAAAGAAAGCTAGGGGGTTCGGTTCACAGTAGTGGGCTGGGCTCACTTTTTCCTGCCGGTTCCAACGGGGCAAGCCCCCATGGCAGCCTCTGTAGTGATCAGGGTCTGTCTAGGGAGCAGGGCAGTTGGCAAGGGTGCTGTGTCTCACACTTCTCTTGGTGAGTGGAATGTGGTGACTTCAGCCTGGAGACCCCTGCTGTGTGGCTGGGAGTCTCCCCAGTTCTGGGGAGAGAAGCAGCGCTATTTAGCCCCTTGTCTGGTTCACACGTGAGCTGGCTGCTTTGGCCCAGGAAGGAGCAACCCCAAGACTTGAGTGGTTGAGATTCCATCCCTAAGATCTGGAAGAAAGAGAGCTAAACTAAGAGGCACCAACCAGGGTTCCCTTTTGGTCCTGCCTTGGGAGAGTCACCTAACTTCCGGGGCTCGGGTGAGTGGGACAGAGGGACTCTCAGGCCCCTCTGCAGGGCTACCAGCCTGTGAAAGGCCTTGGTGTGAGGCCCAGATCGCTGACAAGCCTAACGGAAGGGACTGCGGCGGCAGTGGGTCTCCATCTCTGCCACCTGTCACTGCACTTAGCTTGGGGTGCAGCCACAGATGCAAGATCTCCAAGCACCAGGTTCTGAGGGGAAGTTTGGGGATCCCACTTTGCTTTGGCTCATCTGGAGGAGACATGGGGAATGAGGGGGTGTGACTAGAGGGAACTTTGATTTTGAACCCCCCACTCACCTCTGACACAGAAGAGAAAGGTGGGCGGGGCACCTTTGCTGAAGACCCCATGTAGGCCCGTGGCCATCTCTGGTTCCTTTCCTCCCTGGGGTGGCATCATTCAGCTGCTCCTAATGGGAGGATGGTGAAGGGCTTTGCATATCTGAAGGCTGTCTCCCTGGCTGCAGAGCAGCTGAGAGTAATTCCAGAAAAGCAAATTAGTAGTTCAAGGCCACCAGGAGCCCAAGAGAGAAGAGAAGGGACTGCCCAACACCACACAGCTGGTGAGGGGCTGGGATGGAGCCCAGGTCCCCATAACGTGACTTCAGAGTGACCATCTGGGCATTCCTGGAGTGTGTGGGCAACAAAACCCAGAGTCCAAGTCTAGAGAAAGGTCAGAAAGAAAAAGGGCAGCTTGAATTTTCTGCAAAGAATATCTTGCCCATTTAATGGGAATCAAAATTTCATCCCAAACTGTGCAGTGCTCCTTTCTTCAGCCGCCACTCATCAGCGTGGTTTGGCATATTCAGAGGCTTCCAGACCCTCTGGGCCTCCGTGTTTCTCCCCTGCACTGCCTGTCTCTCAACTCTTTCTATTCAGGCTCCCGGGCCAAGGGGAAGGAAGAGCCTGCGACCTGGACCCCGAGCTCCTGAAGGGCCCCCGCACCGGCAGGGCCCTGTGCCCCTAAGCCCCGAGCCCCACACGAGGCTGTAGCATGAAAGCCCTCACGGTGTCCCCTCTCTGGCCGGCGCAGGTGCGGTTCCTGGAGCAGCAGAACAAGGTCCTGGACACCAAGTGGACCCTGCTGCAGGAGCATAAAATCACCAAAACCAACCTCGAGCCCATGTTTGAAGCCTACATCAGCAACCTGAGGCGCCAGCTGGACTGCCTGGGAGGGGAGCGGAAGAGGCTGGAGATGGAGCTGAAGAGCATGCAGGACGTGGTGGAGGACTTCAAGAATAAGTGAGTGGACGCCCAGCCAGCCTCCCGGCAAGGTGCCTGCCCCAGGCTCCCGGGGAGCCGCTGCTCTCTGGAAGCGCCGGTTCAGTGGGGAAAGGGATGCACACTTAGGGCGCCGAGTGGAGTCACAACTAGACATAAAGGCAGAGAAAGAGCTGGGATCCTACTTTCAAGACCGGCTGGGGGAGGGGCTGAGCACAGCTCATGTGCGCAAAAAGAGCAGGGCTCTCACCACAGCGCTGTAAACTTCAGGGGAGTCAGGATGGAGGGGGCAATTGGCCCCCCAAGGTTGGACACCTGGCAACTCAGGAGCTAAGAATTAAACACAGAGAATCTCACATTTGTTCAACTCAACTCATTGCTGATTGATACGATGTTCATGTGCCCCCCGCAGCCCCAAGATGGGGGTAACAAAGACAGAGAGACATATCTGCTGCCTTCTCTCTGCAACCACACACACACACCATTAAACATAATAGCATTCAGGTGCCTGTTGACACGAGCAATGTCTTATTTGTATTATTTTCATCCAATTGGAATTATCTTGGCCCAAATATAATAAGTGACTTGATAATGATTTTGGTTACTGTTTTATAATGTAGTAAGGGTTCAGGTTTTAGAGCTGTGACAACATTAGCCACATATGACTACTTAAATGTAATTAATTAAAATTAAATAAAATTTGAAATTCAACTCCTCAGTCACACCAGCCACCTTCCAAGCGCTCAGTTGAGACATGTGGCATTTCTATCATCATAGAAAGGACTATTGGACAACACCACAGACTCTAGTCAGTGGATTTAGAATCTTGGCTCAAGCGTACTAGCTAACCTAAAGAAAACTAACCTCTCTAAACTCCAGCTCCTCCTTCTGCTAAAGAGCTATATTCATAGTTTCACTTCATGCTAAGGGGAGGGGCTGAAAATATTATATTAAAACTTTCATGTAAAATGTTTGGTTTGGTGCCCAGTGCCTGGTACACAGTAAGTTGCTAATATGTGCTAGCAATTTTTATTATGTTGCTAATTAGGTATATATGTATGCTGATGCAGATAGACAAAAGAAGCAAGTGCAGATGAATAACTTACGTTATCTATACAAATATGGAATAACAGTTTTTCAATCCAAGAAGGCTTCTTGGAGGAGGAGGCTAATGTTCAAGGTTGAGAAGGAAAGAGACCCAGGGGAGAGAGCTCCTAGTTAGTGGCCTTATCTCTGCTGCAGGGCATTAAATGGCCTGTGCACGGTCACGTGATACTTGGCATCTAGCAGAGAGACTATGAGCTGGGGAACAGAAAACAGATGGGAGTTATGTACATGTTCAGATTTTTTGACAGGCAATGCAAGGGAACAATAAGGAAAACCAGTTCAGTTTTCCCATAGAATCTGGGAGAAGACAATACTAAAGTTCAGAAAGTGGCAGGGAAGATCCTATTGGACTATAGGGGTAGTATAAATGCAGGGGAGATCTCAGTTACACACACAATGTGGATGGTACTCTGTAGTGTTAAAAGAATAGCAACAGGCCGTTTCATGGGGGGAAGGGCACGAGACTCAAACCACACCTGTCCGGGGCAGCTGAGAGGCTGAGACACACTGACACCGAGGAGGGTCGGGCAAGAAAGTGTCACCTGGAGAAGTGAAACTTCCTTCCCAGAGACCAGTGAGCAGGGGTGCACCTCCATGGACCCCGGGGGCAGAAGGGGAAAGGGCTGTTTATAGGCAAGCTAAAGAATGAGAACACCAAGCGGGGCTCCTCCTGGCACAGCTGAGTACATAAGAACCTGACAAGGTGAGGGCAGCAGGGGGCAGGAGCCAGGCAAGGCTAGGACTGCCCTCCTCACACTGTTCTCTAGGTGCCTCCCCTTCACCCCCCTGTTTGAGTGAGGACAAGACAATGGAGTAAAAAAGGAAACAGGGGTAAAATAGGAAGCACCAGGCCCCTTTCGGGTGTCTAAGGACAAGCTGTGAGCACCGCAATCTCAGAAAGAACGAGGGCTGCTGTTTGGCTGTGGTTTGGGCTTTTGGTTCATTTGGGCAGAGATGGTTACTTTATTGATCTGGGACCTGGGTAGGGAGGGGTTCTGTGTAGCAGCAATTTCCAAGGCAGCTCTGGAGATGAACCCTTGTCTACTCACCTACATTCCCTGCTATCTGCCCTCACTTCCAGAAACCCCGCTCCTCACACTCCCCTTCTGGATCCTTCCCACAGGTATGAAGAAGAAATCAATAGACGCACAGTGGCAGAGAATGAGTTTGTGATGCTCAAGAAGGTGAGGCGGTGGGATGCTCCCTCCTGACTCCTGGTGCAGGCAGCACCCGGGAGTGCGGCTGCCGTGAAGCCGGGACTTAGCACACAGGCTGCATGTGCCAATCTGTGCGGCCATCTGGAAGCAGGTTTTCCTTTAGCAGTGAGGAAATTCAGGCTCAGAGAGGTTAAGTTGCCCAGTGTTACCCAGCTCATCAGAAGTGAGTCTGGATTCAGGACGTTAAGTTCAAGCTGCAAATCGCAGCCCAGCTCTCCCTGGGGGAGCCCAGTGCAGAGAGAGCCGCGGCAAAGAGGCCTGAGCCAGCGTGCAGGACATCCCATCGGGCTCAGGAAGGTGGGGGGCAGGACAGGGATCGCTCCTGGAGTTCTGGGCCACCCTTCTTATTGGGGGCCGGCAGCAGGAGGGGACAGCCCGGTGACTTGGGAGCTCTTTCCAATGATGAGCAGGTAGGCGTTTCCTGACAGTCCCCGTCCTCACAGTTTGCACCCCTGCAAGTTTACCCCATCACCTAGGACACCGATCTGAAGTTCTTCTGCTGAATTCATAGACAGAGGAGCTGGTGGCCCAGACGGGAGGCACTGTAATGACAGCATGTTATGTCCCCAGGACGTGGACGCCGCCTACATGAACAAGGTGGAGCTGGAGGCCAAAGTGGACGCCTTAATGGACGAGATCAACTTCCTGAGGGCTTTCTACGAGGCGGTAAACAGGGGCTGGTGGCTGGTGGGCCTCAACTGGGCATGGTGTCAGCTGCCTCTTTCCCGGGTCTTCTTCCTGCACCTCACCAAACCCCCAGCTAAAATTCACGGAACAGGTGCAGTCTCCCCACCTCAGGAATAAATGAGGTTCCCTGGGGCAGCAGTTGAGTCCGGCCACGTGAGAAATTCAACTTTGACCACCTGGACCCAGCATGGCTGTTGGTCAAACAAAAAAAAAAAAACTGGCTGTTGTTGAATTTTGTGTGGCTTCCACAAGCTGTCTGGGCAACCTGGCTCACCCAGGCAAGTTCACCTGCTGCTTTCCTGGAGCAACTGCAGGTGACTTGGTCACACAGGTGGCGTGGAAGCCGGCACAGCTGCCCACTCCCCTGCAGACACATTTGGCAGCACCTCTGTGTGCCAGACGCTGCGCTGAGGCTGCAGGAAGAGCACAGTGGAGCCTCAAAGTTTCTGGAGCTTCCGCTACAGGGGGGAGACGGGCAGGTGGCACAGAGAAATCAGACAACTATATCCCTACAGACACCGTAGGGCTGAGGGAAGACCCACAGTTGAAGCAGTGGAATGCGGGAGGAGGCGGCTGAGATTTCAAGAGGAGCCTGAAGGAACTGAGGCCAGAAGAAAAGGAGGAGGACGTCTAGCCAGGGGGTGAGGGTTAGGTGTCCTGGATTGCCAGAAGGTGCCAAGGTGCTGGAGGAGAGTGTGAGCGGAGGAGAGAGCCGAGGCAGAGGTGGGCTTGTAGGTCACGACAGCCCGGCGAGCCCGGGTGACAGGTCATGGGGCCACGTGTTTAGGGCCCGGCAGGACTTGGTTCTATTGTTCTGGGGTAGGAGCGCGGGCTCTGTGTCTTTGGGCCAGCTGGGTGACCAGTCACAGCCCACATGGGCAAAAAGACTTCCTTTCTTCCTTTCCTCTACTTCTTTACCTCAGTGCTGACACCACTGTGGTGTTGGCTTCTAATTCGGAACAGATAGCCCAGCAATCCCCAGCTTCCCGGGAAAACTATGTAGGGAAACAAACCACAGCACAGTGACATCAAATTAATTTCTTAAAGCAGAAAATGTGGGAACCAATCATTAATAAAGAAAGGAGAGGGTTATTTTTATTTAGATTTGTGCTTTGGACCAGTGAGTCTCAAGTTTGACAGCATATCAGAGTCTTGTTAGAAAACCAGTTCTGATTAGGTGCAGGTAGGATGGGCCCAAATGTTGCACTTCGGCCAAGTTCCAGGCAATGCTGATGCTCTCATCTGGGGCATTTTGCAAGATGCTGCTTGAGATAATTCTGAAAAGCAGTCAGGAGTGAATTAACTGTGGTTTACTGCCCCAGAAACTGCCTGATGTGGATGTGAAGTTGTTCAAGCCTCAGACAAAGCACGTGAAGCGTGACTGGTCCCTCTGAGATGCTCTCCAAGATGCTTGCCAGGTCCAAGACGAATTTTCGGTCCCCTTTCTGCTGTTTCAAGCCAGTTTCCGTTTGCTGTACCTGAGGGGCAGGCAGGAGCAAAGTTGGAAATGGGGCTGGATTGGAGCAGAGATTTCTGCCTCTTTCTGATTCAGTTTCCTGTCACACGTTTTCTTTATTTGGTATGAAAGACTGTGTTTTCTCAGAACAAGCAACATCACAGTGCTGACAGGTCACAGCAGGGTGTATTGCCTTACTGTGCAGTGCCTTCTGGAAAATTCTGCCTGCAGTTACTGCTGCTCTCTTGGTGCAGAGGAGCTGATGACAAAAAAATGGTGTAAACTCAGTGGCTCTCTAATGTCCTTCCTGGCTCTTTCAGATTTAAGCAACATGTTCCCCAGTACAAGTGAGGCCTTCGATGTCAGGGTCTGTTTGAGGCGCCTGCCACAGTGTCCCAACACACGTACACATGCACACATTTTTTTTTGTTTGACCAACAGCCATGCTGGGTCCAGGTGGTCACACACACACACACACACACACACACACACACACACACACACACACTAATTCAGCTCTCATTTGGGCCCCTTCACAGGAGCTGGCTCAGCTTCAGGCTCAGATCTCTGAGACCTCCGTGATCCTCTCCATGGACAACAACCGCAAGCTGGACCTGGACAGCATCATCTCCGAGGTCAAGGCCCAGTACGAGGACATCGCCAACCGCAGCCGGGCCGAGGCTGAGTCTTGGTATCAGACCAAGGTGAGGTGTCAAGGTCAAGTTTATGAAACAATAGTAGAGAACTGGGATTTCAAAGACAAATTCGATAAGAGCCTTATCTCTTAGGTGTCCAGCCTGATGGCATTGGAGGGATCTGAGTTCAGCTCGGGACTTACCCTCTGACCTGAGTCTCCTAGGGCAGCACCTGCAGGAGCTTGGGGCAAGTCTGGTGGAGATGACAGGTGGTCAGTCCTTCTGCCAGGAGGAGGACGGACGTGCCTCCAATGCTCTGGGGAAGAGAGATGCGGGAGAGCTGGACAGCACTGGCAGGAGCCAGAGAGACAGGGTGGGAACAAGACGGGGCTTTATGCTCCTGGATCCAGACAAGAGAGCTGGAACTGGTCAGGGCAGAGAGGCTGGATGGTAAGGTCTAGACATGGGTCACAAAATGAGATTTTCCCCATTAGACCAGGCACTCTGAGCTTGGGGATATAAGATGGGGAGCCAAGGAAAACAAAAAATCTTAAAAAGTAGGGAGTGACAGGCACCCCCAGTCTGATGCTGAGGTTGTGAAGGTGAGACACTTGGGACCGGGCGAGAGGGAAGAAAGACTATATCCAGAAAGAAGGGTCTGGCTGTGGGGTGACGCCCAAGGACAAGGAGAAGGTGGGCAGAGCCAAGAGGCAAAGCAGATGGACTTGATGGAGAGCGTGAGCCAAAGGGAGGGCCCCTCCAGGCAGGGTATGGGGAGACTGCTGGCCTTGGAAGCCACCGCCTGGCTGTCCCCACCTCTTGCTTTTCCATCCCCTCAGTACGAGGAGCTGCAGCGGTCTGCCGGCCAGCACGGGGACGACCTCCGCACCACCAAGATGGAGATCTCCGAGCTGAACCGGATGATGCAGAGGCTGCGTTCTGAGATTGACAACCTGAAGAAGCAGGTAAGGCTGAGCTCCCAGAGATCATCCCATCCATGCCCCTGCCCCCAGGCAGACCTGGGTCTGGTCCTAACTCAGCCCGTGCAGAGAGAAGCCTCCCCAAATAGTGACCGTGCAGGAAAGTAAATGTCCACCTGCCCCACCAGGGATGTCAGGACCTTCTTCCGGAGACCCACCCAACACCAGCCCCTCTAGGAAAGTTCTGTCCTCTGGAGGCATGGAGGCAAAACCTTGACTTGTTCATGTCCTTACTATCCAGAGAAGTTCAGCATTAAAAAAGGACACCCACAAATCAATTCTCTGTCCTGGCAAAGCCTCAGATCATCCAAGGGGAGGAGCAGTCAATCTTTACTTTTAATGATGATGGCGCTCCAGTCTTTCGTGCATGAAATCCGCTTCAGGAAACTCTCTCGCAGTTTTCACCTAAAGCGCACAGCTTATTGTATTCTCTGTGCACTATTTCACAAACCCCCTGTCCCCCTGGCAGTGCGCCAACCTGCAGGCCTCCATCGCCGACGCCGAGCAGCGCGGGGAGCTGGCCCTCAAGGACGCCAGGAGCAAGCTGGCTGAGCTGGAGGACGCCCTGCAGAAGGCCAAGCAGGACATGGCGCGGATGCTGCGCGAGTACCAGGAGCTCATGAACGTGAAGCTGGCCCTGGACATGGAGATCGCCACCTACCGCAAGCTGCTGGAGGGCGAGGAGTGCAGGTGGGCAGGCTCTCCCAGAGGCCATTGGAGCGCTAGAGCAATGCCACAGGCCCAGAGAGAAATGCCAAGGGCAAAAAACGGGGTTAAAACACAAAGGTCTCACCCCATCCTTGTTAGATCCAGCGCAGGGGACCAGGGTGAAGGCGTCAGGACAGGCAGTCCCTGGAAGGAGGTAGCAGGGCCATTTCTGTCCAGGCCCTGTAGCAAGTACGGCCACACTCAGGGCAAGCCTCAGGGATTCCAAGTTTGCCCAGAGAGAACTACAGTCTCCCTGCCCAGTTAGCAGGGCTCCTTTCCCCAGGTCTCCATATATTTTGATTTGACCTTCTTCTAGAAGAGCACCCGCAGACTCACATTATTTTCCTAAAACCAATGAGGTAAATGAAAAGCCCTTTTAGCATAGTGCCCCGCACACAGTAAACACTGTGCTGATGGCTTTAGGTAGCAAGAACCCAGGGCACTTAGCTTCTCAGCAAATGAATTGTCTTTCTCTCCCTTCCCTGCAACAGACTCACTGGAGAAGGTGTCGGACCTGTGAACATCTGTGAGTAAATGTCTTGGGATGATGGATAAAAGGGAGGTAGTAGGCAGAGGGAAGCGAAGAATGTCACTAATAAGGATTTGGTGATAAGAAAGTGAACTAGCTGGACCTGGATGTCAGCGAGACCCTCTTGGAGACCCTGTGGACTCCCCACTCTTTGTCTCTTCCTCCCAGTGGGGTCAAAAGAGACTTATTTAGACCCCCTCACCTCCAAGGCTGCTCCCACTGGGGTCATATGCCCACGAGGTCCCAGTTGCAGAGCAATGGGCCCCAGTCTGAACAGCTGACTTCTCAGCTGGCTTTGGCAGGAATTCAAACTAACACAACTAACAAGTGGTCATTAAACAGGCTAAATGCAAAGAACAAATTTATAATTGAAAACCGTCCAACAGGCAGAGCATAGACTGGCCTGAGTCGGTCTCTACTCAGGAAGAATCAGGCTCACAGGACGATGTAGCAGGGCTGAGGAGCTATTAAAAATCTTGGGGTCTAGAGGGCATTCAGAGAGCTTTGGCGACAGACCACATGAGGGAGGCTGGAGAACCAGGATGAGGTCTCCATGTCCAAGGAAGAAATGCTTTGTCTGGAGAAATGGGCACTGGGAGGGGAGGCCAAAGAGGCACCTTCAGGTGTTTGGCAGGCTGTGGAGCGCAGCATCGAGGTAGTGAGCGCCCCGTCACTGAAGGTGTCTGAGCAGAAACCACGATGGCCTCTGGGTGGTGCAGTAGAAGGGATTCCAGCCGTAATCCTGGTGGGGCGGGTATTTGGATAGTTTTTGGGCCTCCTCCAATATGGAGGTACATGACAACCTCACTGTAGGTGAGGCCTCACGCTCCCTTCCCGTATGAGAAGCCCTCATATGGGTGTAGGTGAGGGATGGACAAACACAGCAGCCTGGAGCCTTGGTTTCTGGCAGGTGTGATGGGGGGCGGACCACTTGATCTCTTTGCACCTCCATTTTTCCCTCTTAAAATGGGTAGGGGGTGCACAGTGACCATTGTAATGGTGTCCTCTCAGGCCTATTGGCATCAGTGTGGTCCCAGCTGTGGAAGTACTTTGGAAACTGCAAGGCCCGATACAGATGTGCACACTGGGACAGTGGGTGGGGACCCGAGTCTGCCCTGGCGACCCTCTGACCTGGCTCCCAGGGCTGAGGGGTTTCCTGCTCCTTGAGGAGGGGGGCAGGAGCCGCAGGGCTTGGAAACGGAGGCACCTGCCAGCATGCCCTGTGCCTTCTCTCCACAGCGGTGGTCTCCTCCTCCGGGGGCTCGGGCTACGGCGGGGGCAGCGGCCTCTGCATGGGCGGGAGCAACTACAGCAGCACCGTCTGCTATGGCAGCAGCAGCAGCAGCGGCGGTGGTGGCGGCGGCTTCAGCTCCACCAGCAACCGGAGCATGGGCAGCGGCTCCAGCATGCGCATCATGTCCAAGACGACGACCAGCAAGAAGAGCTACAGGAGCTAGAGGGCCTTTCCGACGGGGCCACCGCCCCCTGGCCCCTACTCCCCAGCTCCAAGGCCTGCCGCTTTGCTGACCACACCCCCATGCACAAAACTAACAGCAGGAGGCCCAGGGACCAGGCAGGGCTGAGAGTTCTAAGTCAGCTTGTCCTTCCTCTGCCTCCAGACAGGTCCCCGCAGAGGTACTCACTCGCTCCTCAGCCCAGAACCCCTGCAGGGTCCACAGGCGTCCACGCCAGCCGCTCTGGGCCAGGGCCTAGGCCAGGACTCGGCTCTTCAGGAGCTCCCAGAAAAGGGGCGTAGTTGTGTCTCCTCCTGTCTGATCCTCTGTAGTCACAATCCTTCCTGGAGGGTTTAAAACTGACCTTGGTGACCAAAGAAGTTAGTTGAAGTCTAGACAGGAGATTTCACATGTGTCCTTGCTCACCTCAGTCAGATGGTTCTTCCCGCAGCCCCTCAGCCCAGGAATCGCACAAGCCCTGCCCGTACGCTGCCTCCTCAGCTCCCCCATCTGGCCTTCACCCTGCCCCCGGGCACTTTCCTGATACCTGCCCCCAGCAGAGTATTTGGATGAGAAGCCAATACTCTTCAAAATATTGCCAATTCTTAATTATTCCTTCTAGAATGGAAAGATTTTAGTAAGAACTCAAAAGTTCCTCGAGGCCTGGGGAAGATACATTGATAATTCATAGCCAAGTTTCTTCCCAGTCTGCCTCATGTAGCCAGGATTAGAGTGACGGGCCAGACACAGAGGCGTCCTGATGGGCAGGGGCTGCGCAGGCGCATGAGAGGCTGTGGGAAGGCAGTGCGGGGCCAGACCCTGTAGGCCTCTTGCGGAACTGCCCTGGGGAAGCTTCCTGCAAACTCACCCAGCAGGCTCAGGACTTCCTTCCTCTGTGCCAGCCTGTATCTCAGGAGCGTTTCCTCCCCTTTTTCACCAGGCCCTTCCCACTTTCTCTCTCACGAACTGCTTTGTGTGCTCTCAGCCCCGGGTGTCCCTCTCCTCCCTCTCCCTGCTCTGAGCTCCTTTATTTCTCTCCTTCTTCCTCTCCTGCTCTCCCCTGTAAGCCGTCTGTTTCCTGATGTCTCCTGACTTTTCGTTCTTCATCTCCCTGTCTCTGAAATGCCTGTGGGTGGATGTGTTGGCCCCAGCCCCAGCTACAACAGACACCAAGCTCCCTGCCCCCCAGGGATTGCCCGGAGCACAGGCCCTGGTGTCCTCCCTGTCCCCCCTACTCTGAGGGGACGCTGCTGTCTGAGGAAGACAGCAGAGGTGGGGGCAGGTAGAATGGGGCAGCGGGGCTGCGTGGGATCTTCCTGAGGCTGGCCTTCGGAGGGTGATTCCCGAGTAGTGTGAAGAGTTAACCCTCAGGACACCTGCCAGTGAGTTCAAGACCCAGATGCATTCCAAGGGCAAGCGGGGACTGGCTGCGCTCTGCTGAGGAGCAGGAGAGTAGCTCCTCCAGAGAAGTCTCTGCCCTGACCGTGACAGCCCTCCTGAGCTGCCTGCTCCCTAGGCCTGCTGTTTCCTGAAATAGCTTCAATAAAATGGCACCGAGCTCTCTGGGTCTTGACTGTGTCCTACCTCACGCTTTGGGGGCAGCTAGGGGCCAGGTTTCTAAGGGAATGCCTTCCGCACACAACAAATCCCAGTTTTGGCCCTGGGCTTCCGAGAGGCCCCTGTGGTCACAGAGACTCTCCTCTGGCCTGGGAGTGGTGGGGAAGCCCCCCAAGTCCACGTCACTCACAGTCTGGCCAATAGCTCACTCTGGCAGGCGTCTGCTCTCTGGTGTGACTTCTCAGCAGCACAGTTACCTCCCACCCCATGTCCTGGGCCCACCTCTGTGGCAAAATGAGAACCCCGACACTGGGAAGGGGACCTGCCCCACCTCCGCCTCCCATCTTGCCATGGTCCTGCTACACCTGTCACTTCCCCAAGCCCCATCTTGCCACTCCAGCTCTCTGGGGCCCAAAGTCAAAACTACAAAAGGGACACTTGGACTGAGAATTTCTGAGCACAAGAAACATTTGTGTTTCAGTCTGCTGGGGAAACTGAGGAACAGAGGAGCCATAAGGCATATTGGCCCCCAATTCCTAACCTAGGCTTCTCTCCACAGTGAGGTTGGAGAGAAAAGGACAGAAACACCTCCTGTCATGGATAAGCTGGGTGACTTCAGGGCGTTTCTTAACTGTTCTGCTCCCACTTACCTTATTGGTGAAATGGAAATGACACCTTGGTGTCCCTGAAAAACCGAATGAAGTAACGGGTGTGAAGAACTCAGCACGGTCCTGGCAGATAGAAGCCCACAGTCAGCGTTCCCAGCATTACTACTGTTGCCTTGACTTTGACCTGGAAAGGCCCTAGTGTGGAAGGGAAAGGCTCACCAGCCACAGCGACACTCACTGATGGGCCTGATGGGGGGCAGGGGAAGCAGATACGAGGAGTCTGACCCGGGGGCTAGGGAGAAAGTCTGAACCCCACATCTACCTGAACCATTCCTGAAAGCAACAACTGTCCCCACAAATGTGCTTAGGCCAAGCTGGCTTTATCAACCTCAGAGAGGTTCCGTGGGAAGAAAGGGAACAGAAACAGGGAACCCAGACCTAATGGCTGAGATCAACGCTTGTTTGGGGGCCCGGGTAGTCAAGGAGAGCATCCCCGCCCCACCTCACACACAAGGTTTCTCCTCTTGAGTGTCCGTCTTGGAGCCCCAGTGGGCAGGGGGCAGCAGAGCTAGTGCAGGGAGAAAGGGGGGGTCCCGGTCTGCTTAGGGAGGCTTGTCCTACCCCAAAGCCTTCCTCCCTGGAAAATTCTAAGGCCCCCTAGGATCCCATGGATCCTAGGGTCTGGGGCACCTTCAAAAAACAAAACCAGTGTTGGGAGAGAGAACATCCTCAAGCACAGCTAATTGGCCTCTAATCCCGAACCAGCCAGGATCTATAATTCATGCCCCCTCTCTTATGAAATGGCGTAAAGTCCCAACTCTCCCTTTCATTGAGGCCGAGTCATTGAATACACCAAACATATCTATCTGGTTGGCCCCTTTCATCACCCCCATAAACAAGGAAGGAGGACAAATGGGAATTTTATAGGCCCCACCAGCACTAACCATTGGCTCCTTCTCTTTGCTCTTTGCTACCCTAATTATCGACCCTGGTACTTAGCAGTTGCCAATATCCCAAGCTCATAAAACTCATTTAATGGTGATTTAGAGTTTGACCCAGCTCAGCCCCCCATCCCCTTCAGATAAAAGGAGGCCCAGCTGAGTTGATAATTCCAGCCTGCCAGCCACGGCCCCATCTCTCTGCCTCCCTCTCTGCCATGTCGTGCCGCTCCTTCCAGCAGGGCTCCAGATGCGGGGGTCAGAGCTTCAGCTCCTGCTCGGCTACCCTGCCCCGGACAGTCACCCACTACGCAGTGAGCAAAGGGCCATGCCGGCCTGGGGGCGGAGGGGGCCTCCGAGCCCTGGGCTGCCTTGGCTCACGGAGCCTGTGTAATGTGGGCTTCGGGAGGCCCCGGGTGGCCTCCAGGTGTGGCCTGCCTGGCTTCGGGTACAGAGTGGGGGCCACCTGTGGACCTTCTGCCTGCATCACCCCCGTCACCATTAACGAGAGCCTGCTGGTCCCACTGGACCTAGAGATCGACCCAACTGTGCAGAGGGTGAAGAGGGATGAGAAGGAGCAGATCAAGTGTCTCAACAACCGCTTTGTGTCGTTCATCAATAAGGTAAGGGGTCAGGCCAGTGTGGGGTGCAGAGCAAAGCCTTTGTTTGGTCCAGGGGCCAGGAAGAGACAGATGGTAGAGAAACCACGGCTGACCAGCCGCCTCCTCTGTGTCCTACAACGACTTGCCATTAAAAACTACTTAGAGCAGGCTCAGCAGTAAACATTTCTTTTTAAGTCCTACTCTTTCAATATCTCTCTTTCTGGATGCTATCTGATGGAACCCACCAAGGTTATACAAGGCCAGACAACTAGGGGAACTTCCAAAAGCATAATAGGTACTGAAAGGAACAACCCGAGAGGCAGAGAACCGCCCTGAGGAGGCATAATGACAAGGCTGCCTTCCTAGTGCCGAGCGGGGCAAGACGCTGGCCCCGAGACAGGAAGGATACTGTGACCTGGAATTTTCCACCAGCTTAGGCCTAGAGTGGGGGGCGGCAGTCAGAGCTGGGGGCATAGGTGGCATTGACCAAAGTCTGACCTCTGTCAGTCCCAGAGGCACAGCGCCGAAAGGCTGCGGGAAGGGTGAGGAGTCACCATCAGGGCGGGCCACCCTCTGCCGCCTCTGGGAGGGTCCCATACCCCAGGGGTCTCAGAGGGAGCAGGATTCTTGCCAACGGCTGAGCCAGTGTTACTGGTTTCGCAAAATTTTTGGGCTGAGAGTCAGGAGCCCACTGACTGGGATTGGTTTCACTCTGACTGTTACCCCGAAGCCCTGTGCAAACCACTCCCTGCTCAGCTGCAGCGACCCTGCCGCCTGGGGAGGGCAGTGCAGAGGAGGGCAGGAGAATCGGAGGAGGTAATACATGCACAAGTGAGCCACAAAGGAACTGTTTGAGGAAGTGGGAACTGTTACAAGTGCGGTTTTAGAATTGTAAAGTCGTTCCAGCGACGTGGCCTCCATCCACTGTGTCCCACTACCTTCTGTGATATGACCCAGACCTCACTTCCTCCAGAGTTTTCTTAGGAGACAACGCATGATACAGGGACTCCCAGGGCAGGTGAGGACTAGGGATCATGTGCCCTCTGCCAGTGCCTACTGGGTGATGGCCATCAGCTCCTCAGCCTCTTCTAGTCTTGGTGCCCAAGGCAGGAGAATGGAGGTGGAACAGCGGTGATGGGGACTGTTTTTGGACCCAGTTAGGCATGATAAAAAGAGCTAGAGTTCTAGGATAAAGCCCCTGACCTGACCTCCTTCCACTGTAATTAAAGAAAGGCCCACATTCCAAATACAAGCCTTATAGTATGGAGATTTTCCACGCACAATCCCAAGTTGGAGCTTTAAGAAACCGAGTGAGGCTTGGAGGGATGGTTGGCTCGGTCCAATTTGCAAGGCCAGCAGGAGACAGGAAGGCCAGCAGGCCTAGAAGCTGGACCTGCCCCGGCTTCTTGAGGAAATGCTCTTCCCACTACAGTGCGCAACCCCGGCAGGAGCGATCAAAAGACGCACATCCTCAGGCGCCAGCCCACTCAGGACCCCTAATCTTGGTAAACCTCAACCACTGCTGAAGGGTATTGAGAAAGAGCGCTGGCGCACTCCACTGCGTCTACCACCGTCCACTCTCCCCAAACCTTGGGCCCCGGGGTCCCTGCTGCCCATGACATTAGGCTCTTGCCGGCAGGTCCGCTTCCTCGAGCAGAAAAACAAGCTCCTGGAGACCAAGTGGAACTTCATGCAGCAGCAGAGGTGCTGCCAGAGCAACATGGAGCCCCTCTTCGAGACCTACATCGGCGCCCTGCGCAGGCAGCTGGACTGCGTGGCTGGGGACCGCACCCGGCTGGAGGCCGAGCTCTGCAGCCTCCAGAACGCCCTGGAGAGCTACAAGAAAAAGTGAGTCTGCTCAGCCTCCACCCTGCGGGAGGACCCAGGGCGAGCCACCCAAATAATCTGGACCTCAGTTTCCCCATCTATAAAATGGGAAGCCTAAAACATGGTTCTCTCAGTAGTAAAATAACTAGGAGGGAAAATACAGGTCGAGCATCTAGGAGACTGACGGTTTCTCCACAGTAGAAACTCTGAACTTCTGTATTTCTCTTTCTCTCCATCAGCATCTTGTGCCAGGTGAAGTCTAGTAGGTCCCACATTCTCTCTCACCCTGAATTCTGGCCTCCCTCCTGTCACCGCTGGGGCCTCACCCCTCCTCTCACCATCAGCCCTCTCTCTCCTGTCCCCTCTCCCTGTTCTTCGTGGCTAAGGGTATGTAGCTGGCTAGACCCGCCCTCCCTGGGGGCCACTCCAAGAGTCTGGCTCACACAGGAGGGGGTTGAGCACATGTTGACGAAGAGCTTCCAGGCTAACAGGCCCAGTGCGTTGTGGGTTGGTGAGGTGGGGCCACGAGGGGGACAGTCATGCTGCCGGGGTCAGCCACGTGCTACCAGCGCCAGCCGCTGTGCAGAGCGGCGCGGTCATCACAGAGATGCAAAGGGCTGGCTCCTCCTCAAGAGGCCCTGGACCAGCAAGCACAGACCCCCATGCCCGTGCACCACCAGCTACAGCACCGCGCAGGCGAGGGGGACAGGAATCCTGAGAGGGAGACAGCAGAAGGGGCCCAGGAAAGCTCCCTGGGGGAGCTGCCATTTGTTCGGGACCTTAAAGGATGTTATACACCGTGTGCTTCTTATTTAAAGGGGACTCCAGCATAGAGGCTAGACAAGGGAAAAGGACAGTTGACAAGGACAGGCCGAGTGTGGAAAGTGAGAGCAGACAACTTAAGCGGACTGTGACAGGGGAGATGTGGAGAGACTGTGAGGGGCCAGGGGGTGGAGGCCAGTCCCCTGGGAGAAGCAAAGTCATTCCGGGGTGACACGCAAGTTGGCATGGTTTGCAGTTCAAGATGAGGACTTTGGATTTTAAAAGTGGAGCAATAGGAGAAAGATGAGATCAAACGTATTTGAACATTACTAGCCGACAGTCTGTAAGTACACACCAGCGCCCGGCCCTGGCCTGGTGCTTTGCAGGTATTAACTCATGGGATACGTTAACTCACAACAGGCCTGTGAGTGAACCTCATTCTGCAGATGATGAAACTGAGTCAGAGAGGCCAAGTCACTTACCCAAAGCCGCAGACTGACATGTGACAGAGCCGAGTCCGCCCAGGCAGTGGTCTCCACGGCCCAGGCCCAGCTGCAGCAGAGTTAGGCTGGAAAAAGGAAGAACGGGCGTCAGGAAGCCCCAAGGAGCTTTTAATGGATTGATGTCGCTCTTCAAACTGAGTCATTCTGGCCAGACTAAAGCCCCTGACCCTGATTCCGCTGCCTTGGGGAGCAGTGAGTGGGCGAGGAGCTCCCACGGAGCCTCCAGGAAATAGCTGGGCTGGCTGTATGGGCCTGGTAAAGTGGGTAATTGCTACCTCTGCATCTGAGCTGCAGATGGAGACCAGGCTCGGAACTGTCCTGGTGTGCAGGGGCACAGGGTCAGCTGGGAGGTCAGCGACTGCAGCCACTACGCAGAACAACTCAGAAAAGACATCTGCGCCAGCAGCATGCAGACACCTCTCTCCCTTTCCAGAGGAAACGATTAGATGGAGGGGACTTCCTTAGCAGCAAGACAGAATAAAGGCTAGCCTTCAGAAGGACTTCCGCAGGACACCTGATCACAGGAACAGGCTGTTGAGTGGGGAGGAGCAGCCTTGCCTAGTGACTAATGAGAGGTCATGATAATGATCAACTGTCTTGAGTGGCTGGAATAGAGATGCCTGCAGATGGGCCGCACCTGGCGGCTTTTCGGGGTACAGTCAGCACCAGGCAGGTCTGCCCCTTCCCTCAGGCCTGATACGAGGGTGCCTTCTAATCCCCACAAGTTGCACTAAATCTTTTTCTCCTACTTATTCCACCAGATATGAAGAGGAACTCTCCCTGCGACCTTGTGCTGAGAACGAGTTTGTGGCCTTGAAGAAGGTGAGGGAGAATGGCACTGGGAGGGCAGGCGGGGGCCCCGAGCTGGACCAGCTGGCCTCAGGACACCCAATCCCTCGGCCTGTCCAATGGTGTCCGCTGCCCACCCACCCCAAATCACAGTCTTGAGCCCTTCAGGCTTCCTTGTGACCCAGGAATGAGGAAGACCAGCAAAAGGACACTGTCCTGCAAAAGGACAGTGATTGACCTGGCCTCCACCTCCCAACTCATTTGGGCCAAAGCTGGTGAAGGTTGTATCTATACCTGCACAAGAAGCTGTAGATGTGACTAATGCCAAATCAAAAGCAAACAAAAACTGATTCAAATCCCAACAGATGAGAACAGTCTCCATTATTTCCCAGACAGATCAGATTACTGGGTGTTCTCTGCCCACAAAGTGAGCTCTGAGACGCTGCGTCTGAGGCTTCCTTAAACCCCACTCCCTTCAGCAACTTCCCCATCAGGGGGCCAGGGCAGGTATGGGGTCCCCAAGCTGGGGATCCCTCCTCCATCCTTGGCTTTGTCACCCTTTACTTCCACATGAGCTCAAGTGAGGAAAGGTGGGTCTCACATCTGTCACCTGCCACTAGCTTGCCTGGGAGGTGGCTGGCTTGGGAGGGGAGTGGGGTACAGGGGACTTGTACATCCCTCCAACCCCAGGTTTTGGTTCTGTCTCTGTTCTGGCTGTAGGACGTGGACACGGCCTTCCTGATGAAGGCTGACCTGGAGACCAACGTGGAGGCTCTTGTCCAGGAGATTGACTTCCTGAAAGGCCTGTATGAGGAGGTACCTGCAAGCCTCGTGGCCCACCTAGTAACCGGTCAAGGGTCAATCAGTGGGGGGTGATGAGGGGGGAAGCTCCTGCCTGGGGAAATGTGTTTCAGGGCATGGCAACTTAAAAGTGAACAGATAAAGAAATCAGCATGGCTCTCAAGCAGTGAGAGGCCCAGAAACCACAGCACCCCCAGACCTTGACGCTCAGCGATTAGGGTCGTTGTACCTGGAGGGTGGGGACAAGGTGCAGGCTGGTGATTGAAAGGCCAGGACAGCTATGACAAAGTCCCGTGTGACTCTGCTCTGCGAAGTTCAGAGGGCCTTGCTTTTCCACTCCCCTACTCCCTCCCCCTTTAACTTCCAAGAGCTGCATGTCCTCACCCCGTGTCCCCTCCCCAGGAGATCTGCCTGCTCCAGTCTCAGATCTCAGAGACCTCAGTCATTGTCAAGATGGACAACAGCCGGGAGCTGGACGTGGACGGCATCATTGCTGAGATCAAGGCCCAATATGACGAAATCGCCAGTCGCAGCAAAGCCGAAGCCGAGGCCTGGTACCAGTGCCGGGTGAGGCCTGGGTGGGGCCCAGGGGACCCCAAGCCCACACGCCCCCAGGAAGTGGGTGAGGAGATAATGAGGGCCCTGCCATGCCTGAGCAATGGGGAACCTCATAAAGCCCAAGCCCTGTTGTTTCTGCCAGGTCCCTGCAGAGCATGTGGGAGGGGACCCCACAGACAGCCCAGACCTGTCATCAGGGTGCCAGGGTGCCCCAGCTTTATTCACCCAGAGACTCACAGGAAGTGTTCCTCTAAGCAGCACTCAAGGAATACTAATTGGCAGTGATGGCAGAGAGGGCCCTGGGCTTCTAGGCGTGGGAGGTGGCTAATGTCATGGAGTGGTTCCTAATGGTGGAGCAGAAACAGTGATTAAGGCAGCCTGAGACTTAGGTAATTAGGGGCTTACTGGGAGGCCAGTTGGTGCCCCCCAAGGCAATTTGATTTAACAAATACTATCATCTCAGTCTCACCTGCCCTGTCTGTGGAAGACACCGTACTTGCACACACTCCCTGCTTTACTCACTCAACAACTCTTTATGCGTCCTCCATCATGGGCCAGGCACAGTGCTGGGCTGGGATCCAGCAGGGAACAGAGCAGATAGCAATCCTTGCCTTCATGCCACCTTCCTTCCGAGGGCAGAAGCAGGGAAGGGAAAGGCGCCAGACAAGACAAGAAAGCGCAGTGGGTGTATGTTAGGTGGTGAGCTGCACTGTGGAGAAAAGGAATCAGTGTGAAAAGCAGGCACTCTCATGGGATTTGGGTCCTACACTGGGGGCCCCGGGCCTTACTGAGGTGCAGGCAATGACTCAGCATCAGACCATACCTATCCTTAAGGAGGTTACAGGCCAATGGGAGAGAAACGAGCAACCAGGCAGAGATGCGAGTTCCAGGAGATGGTTGCTGAGGTCAAGTAGCAGCTGAGCGGGCACGTGATGGACAGGTGGAGGAATTGGCCTTGGGTCCAGATCTCCAAGGTGAAGCAGAGCCTGGGGGAGGGTGTGTCCCCCTGAGGGGCAGGGCAGCAGGACACTGATGCCTGACAGCAGGCACCCAGTGTGTGACCCCAGGGAGAGAGGCTTACAGAGATGGGCTGGGGAGAGATCACAGCAGATCTGGGAAGTGTGCTGAGTACTTGGCCCTTTTTCTGAAAGCAATGGGTACCATCTTCCAGGCAGCTCCCCAGCGAGGTTTGGCCCACTTTCTGGATATCCGCAGTGGTCAAAGGTATCAGGCCCAGTGACCCAGTCTGTGCCCATCCATAGCCAGCTCTCAGCCTGGCTGGCCCCTCCCTGGGTGGTCTGTACTACCCATCAGTCAGGTGGGCTCTGGAAAGTAACCTTAATTTGCCCTCCTTCTAACTCAAATTAATTGAATGCTATAATTGAGTTATATATAACCCTCTATTATGTAAGAGTCATATTTATCTGTGAGGATAAGAAACCAAAAAAAGTTAAAACAAATTCAGTTTTTACTTTTTTCTCATACGACTTGAAGTATAGGAATAGACTGCGCACAAATGCCCACAAATGACAAGGAGGTCCTGTCACCACCAGGAACACTAGGTCCTTCAAGCTTTCTATTCGGTCCTTAACACATTGCTTTAATCCTCGTGGTGGCCTCATGTCCCAAGATGCCTGCCACACCACCAATCTCATATGTTCACTCCAGGCAGGAAGAAGAACAGAAAGCTCCACCCAGCAATGGCCATAAATCCCACTGATATGAAGGTTGAGAAATAGTCTCACCTGGGCTCATTGCCAGCCCTAAAGAAAAGCAGAGTTCTGTTGAAAGAAGAGGATAGTGGATATTAATTTGACAACTATAAGCTTTCCCAGGAAAACCAAGTCATCGAAAGAGTGATTTATGCTTCTGTCTTATTTTGCATTTTCTATGCAAAATGCTCCCATCCACCAAATGCAGAAAATCTAAACTTGGCTAATGTTTTAGAATCTACAACACACAAATTTCTATCATTTAGAAATGAGATTCAAGGTGCAAAGACTATTTTAAAAAGTGCTAAGCCAAGGTAGGGAGTCACAACGCACTCTGCTCTGACTGTTCGAACATTCTCACCTGGGGAGGGTCTGTCCTCAGCCTAGCTCTGTTAGGCGTCCCAGGCTGAGCACAGAAACCCCTTCAAGTCCCAAGGGACTGAACAAAAGGCAGAGAGAAAAGGATGAGACCGAGAACAGCTAAACAGAGAGGAGGGCAGCTTGGAGCATGGGGAATTTAATAGTCTGAAGGCTCAGGGCTGGGAGGGGAGGTGGGAATGAGGAACAGCCCACAAAAGGACCCCCAACTGACCAGAAATATAAAGGGGAAGGGGAGCAGAACAGGTGCAGGAATCCAGAGAGCCCCTGCACCGGGAGCCGTGGGAGGGGCGGCTCCACAAGCACCGATGCTCAGGGGCGGTGCCGGAGTCCTGATGGCTCGGTGGTCCCAACAGTATGAGGAGCTGAGGATGACAGCTGGGAATCACTGCGACAACCTCCGCAACCGCAAGAACGAGATCCTGGAAATGAACAAGCTCATCCAGCGACTACAGCAAGAGATTGAGAATGTCAAAGCCCAGGTGAGACCTCGCTCTGGCCACTGCCTGGTCAAGAGGGGCGGTCCACCCTCCTTTCCAGCATTGTCAAAGCGAGAATGAACTTGGGCTGCCCCCTAAGAGGTAGCAAGTGTTTTCTACAGCAGAACCAGCCAGCAGCAGGCAGGTCTCAGGAAATGGCGAGGTCCCCACCCAAGGTGGCCGCCTAGTGTCAAGGATGAAATAGGAAGGATGCTTCATTAGAAGGGAGATAGAAAAGATGGTCCGTTCCAACCCAAAGACTCTGTCTTTCTATGGCCCTGGAACTCAAGGTGACTCTGGAGAGCCCATCAAACCAGCCCCTAAGAAATGGTCAGCTTTTCTAAGAGGACACATGACCCCTTGAGGTGTTACAGACAGGACAACTGGCCCCCCAAGCCCAAGGGACCAGATGTCACAGTCCTAGGGTGAAAACCACAGACTTGAAACTGCACGTAATCATGACTCTAGGCCCAGATCTTCCTCCTGTGTCTCTCCTTTACTCTCACATGACTACCACACTCACAGCTCTTGTGAACCCACGTGTGTGAGTGTTGGGGGGAGTTTCTCACACCAGGCAATTCTGCCCTACAATTGAGCTCAACTCTCACACTATCTAGCTGGAGAGAGCATCAACCCCCACAGGTCAAGCACTCAGTCCCACAACACCACCCCAGTTCAGATGCCAAACCTAAGTCCAGGTTGTCCCTGATGCTCTGACCAATTGGCTATTAATAGGAGTTTCCCATGATCCACTCCTCAGATTCAATTAATTTGCTAGAGCAACTCCCAGAACTCAGGAAACAGTTCAGTTACTGTTTACAGTTTATTACCAAAAGGTATGATAAAGGATACAGAGAAACAGCCGGATGGAAGAGCTGTTGGGCAAGGTGTGTGGGAAGGGGTGCGGAGCTCCCCGCCCTCCTGGGTGCCACCTCCCAGCTCCTCTGCGTATTTACTGACCTCTCCTCCAAAGTGGTGCTTTGGGGACTTTTATGGCAGCCTCGTCACAGAGGCATCACACAGCGTCATCAACTACGTTCCCAACCCTCTTCCCCTCTCTGGTGAATGGGAGGTGGGGATGAAAACTCCAAGCTTCTAATCATGGCTTGGTCTTTCTGGTGACTAATCCCCAAGATCTACCGTATTAGAACAAGAGAAGTTACTATCACTGAGAGAACACCAAAGGATTTAGGAGGCTGTGTCAGAAACTGGGATCAAACACCAAATATTAAAATAAATGACATTCCTACTGCTCTTATCCCTTAGGAAATGTCAGGGTCTTAGGAGGTTGTGCCAGGAACTTGGGGCAGAAACCAGCATATATTTTTTCTATTATCTTACAGTAGTCATAATCTCCTCTGAGAGCCAGCCTAAGATTCCAGGGGGCCCCAGTAATCCCTTTCTTTGCCCTCTCCCCTAGCGCTGCAAGCTAGAGGGAGCCATAGCTGAGGCAGAGCAGCAGGGCGAGGCCGCCCTCAGCGATGCCAAGTGCAAACTGGCAGGGCTGGAGGACGCCCTGCAGAAGGCCAAGCAGGACATGGCCTGCCTGCTCAAGGAGTACCAGGAGGTGATGAACTCCAAGCTGGGCCTGGACATCGAGATCGCCACCTACAGGCGCCTGCTGGAGGGAGAGGAGCACAGGTGAGCCCCCGCGGCAAGCGTGGGCACCAGTTGTGGGTGCTCTTTCTCTGCGGCTGCTGCTGCTATTCCCACCCTGCGGTCACTTCCCATCCGGCACGGCAGGAACCTGCAGGGCCTCCCCGCTAACCGGGTCCACATGTGAGCAGGAAGAGGGATGCTTGCACATAATCAGCCTGGTTGTCTTTTTTTTTTTTTTTAACATACAAGCTGGGGTACAGGCCAGAGGCATGGGGCGGCGAGAGGGCTCACCAGAGACAGAGTGGGGAGCAGAACAGGCAGATCAGAAATACACTGCTGAGGGGAGCAGCGGGCGAGGCAGGAGGGGTCTGCCCCACCATGTGGGATTCTACCCGGCCGGGCGTCGAACTCGCGCCACCGCTGCCGACAGCTCCACAGCGCAGCGCTTAACCGCTGCGCCACCGGGGAGGTCCCAGCCTGGTTCTCTTTGATGCAGTTTCCTTGTGTCTTCTTTTTCCTCTCCCCAGGCTGTGTGAAGGCATCGGACCTGTGAATATCTGTGAGTAGATGAGCATTCTCCAAGGCCACTGGGGTCTTGGGAGCTGGTCAACCCAACATAGACAGACCCTATCACCCCAGTCCAGACCTCGGCATGCCTCCCGACCCCAGAGGAGGATTCTGTCTGCTGGGAGCCCCTGGTCTATGGAGATATTCTCTCCCAGGCTAGCCAAGTCTTTGGAAGGCAGAATTAGAATCAGATATGCAGCTTGGCCCCAGGTCTCAGGGCCCAGAAACTGCAAGGAACACGATTGACGAGGGGCGCCTCTACGGAGAGGAGGACTTGAAGCAGGTTCTCAAGAGAGGGGCATGACAAGTGGGGTCCAAGAGAGCAGTAGAAATCAGGCCTGGCCCGGCCCAGGGTCTGGGGAAAGAGTGAAAGCACATGGGGCAAAAGCACTTTATGTGGCTGGGTGGCAGACAGGGAAACTGGTAGCCGGGATGGGTGTTCTTAGAGGTGACGGGGCAGTGGGGTATGTGGGGGAGATGACACCCTTAGCTCTGTGCGGTGCAGGGCCCTGAGCACCTTTCCTGTTCCCACAGCCGTGAGCAGCTCCAAAGGCGCCATCCTGTATGAGCCATGCGTGGCCAGCACGCCCATGCTGAGGACCGAGTACTGTCCGGGGGGCACCAGTGTTGTCAGGAGCAGCGGGGGCTGCAGTGTGGTGGGCACCGGTGAACTCTACATCCCCTGGGAGGCCCAGGGGCTCCTGGGCTGTGGGAGTGGGCGGAGCTCCAGCATGAAGCTGGGAACTGGGGGCAGCTCCTCCTGCCACAAATGATAGCACGAGTCCAGAGGCTGGAGGCCAGGGGACAGGGCACCAGCCCCAGCCTGGATGTTGCACCCCCACCAGGGCTGAAGACAAGACTACTCCCAAACCCCACCTTCCTGTTCGGATGGCAGGTTCCCCTTGGGTTTCCTCTGGGAGCTGCCTCTCAGGCCCCTCCATGTCTCTAAGAATCACCTTTCACTTAGCTGCGTGCAGATCCTGAGTGAGGTTCCGGGGCTAGAGGCAGGAGGAGGAGAACACCTCGCCTGTGTCCCCGGGATGACTGACACGTAGGCCCTTGTGTGGCCAGGAGAATGGCGATGACCCCTGACCACTTCTCTTTCGGACAAGAAGGTGAAGTGGGCACACGGCAGTTCTGCTTTGCGGGTGATCCCATGGAAGCTTCCCCACAAAGCCAGTCTCCTCCCGCCCCTGGAGGGGCCCCCCTCCCATACCTCTGGTTCTCATGCACCTAAGAAAAGTGAACTTCTTTTAACATCCACCTAAAACATGCACTACTGCAAATGTCAAAAGAAGATATCCCCAAATCCATGTCTGAATTCCAAAACCTAGTGTCAGGATTGATGGATAACTCAGGACCTGCCAATGGTTCTCTCAGTCAGTACACAGAATAAAGTGGCCTTTGGGAGTAGATTTCCCTGCTCAGATGTGCTGAATTCATACTGTGCAAATAAATCTTCTTCCTGAACTCACATCAGCAGCTGATGGCAGGGAGATGCTGAAAACAAACTCCAGGAGTCATGGATTAAATACTGGACAGACGGATGGATAATCATTACTTGCCCAGTGGAATCCAGGTCCACGCCCTCCTCACCCCTTCTGTACATAATCCCCCCTTCCTGCTCACTCTCCCTTTAGCTCCTTTTGCTTTGGGTCTAATGTGAACATTCTTCCCAGCTACAGTGATGTGAAGCTGCCCCAGCAGACTGGGAGACTCTGGGGGGGCGGGGGGAGAGAGGAGATGCTGTGTTGACCCCGCCTCCCGAGAGCCCCACCCCTAGTGCTGCCGCCCGCAGAAGCCCCACCCACCCAGGGATCCAGTCTCTGCCTGGAGCCTCTGGGCCTGTCTGTTTCCAATAAACTCTACTGTTCTATTCGTAGGCTACAGGAATCCAGATTATTCACCTTGCTCTGTGGGGTGCACTAAGAGGGGATACTGATGAACAAGCTTTGGGGGCTGGTGGGCTTGGGAGTGGAAATGAAGGCTGTGGTACAAATGGGATCTGCAAGCAGCCTGTGGAGTAAATGCTGACCCATACAAGCTGCACTGAAAACTTGCATATCACCTGCCACTTTCAAAACCACGAGTATAGAAGCTTTCTCATCATGTGGTCCCCACACAGGTCCTAGAGAAAGTCTAGGCCCCCATCATGTGTATTTAAAGCCTCCATACCCTGGGCTCTCCCACCCCATGCTGAAGCAGGACACCAGGTCCCGGGGAAACAGTGAAGGGGGCACAGCCCATCCAGGTTGGTGGGCTAGCCTCCTCTCCTTCTTAGGGAGTTCCAAGACGTGGAGTAGTAATTTGGTATGAGCAGGTCCACCTTCTACAAGGTCCCAGTCCTTTCCCTGTTGTCTCACTGAGCCACAAAAATCCCCACCACAGAGTGCCCTTATGACATCTTACTCCTGGACGCTGGGATGTTCCCCTCCCCCAGCCCATATGGAGCATCTATCTTAATCCTGGGGTGCTCTCAGCCCAGAGGGGTCATACATCATGAGAACCAAAGAGAACAGGAGCAGTAAGAAAAAGCAATGAATGATTAGGCCTGGACAGGGCAGCTCAGAGAGTTTCCCGGAGATTGTAAGAACAGAGTTTCAACAGCAGTCTAAAGTCACAGACTTGTGGGCAGCATGCTCAAAAGGACCTATCCATTCACTTTTTCATTCATTCAGTAGTAATGAACTTGTCGATCCCCTGCTGTGGGTCAGGCCACACCTGAGCTGGTGACACAGTGAAAAAGACAGACCCAGTCAGGGCGACACACCCAGCAGGCTCAGGAGACACAGTACCCAGAACTCATGCAGGTAATGTAAAGAGGTACAACCCCTTTGGAAGACAGCAGACCTACCACGGAATCTGGCTATTTCACTCCTGCATTAAACCCACAAGAGGTGAAATACATGGTCACACAAACACTTGTACGTGAATGTTCACAGGAGCACTATTCACGACAGGCAAAAGGTGGAAACAACCCAAATGCCCACCATCAAATGAATGGGCAAACAAAATGTGGCCTATCCATGCAATGGAATATTATTTGGTCATAAAAAAGAATGAAGGACTGTGCTGCACATGGATGAATCTCAAAAACATTACGGCAAGTAAAAGCAGATGTCTTATTATTTTACTCAGAATAGGACACCTAGAGGGACAGGAAGCCATGGTGGCCACTTAGGGTAGGAGGGAGGAAAAGATGGCGGTGGCAGGGGAAGTGTGGGGATAACCACTAAAGGTTCTTTGTGAGGTGATGAAAATGTAGTAAAACTCACTGTGGCAATGACTGCACACGCCTGTGGGTGCTAAAACCACTGAATTGCACATTTTAAATGCATGCATTATGTGGTAGGTGACTCTTTTAAAAGGGGCCTTGACCCCAGGCCACACCTCAAGAGGCTTACAGTCTGCCAGGGAACACACACCTGGAACAGAAAGTGGCAGATGTGGGGATGGCTGTGAAGGGGAACCCCCAGTCATGGACTCCAGGAATTTCTCCAGGAGAAGGGGCAGGCAAGGTGGGTCCTGAGGACAGCGGTACTTAGTCAGGGGCAGAAAGGCCGTGGGCAGGCGTGAGCCAGAGCCTGTGATCCCAGGGAAGGACGGGAGGGACGACGGGACCTCGGAGGCTCTTCCCACTGGACGCCCTGGCACTCTGGCCCTGAGCCAGTTGAGCTCCTTGCTGGTTAATAACTCCAAGTGCTGAAAGCTGCAGGGACACTGACCCGGAGTCAGTGAAAACAGAGAGATGCCAATCCACTGCCCACCTCTGGGCCACAGACGACTGACCACTGACGTCCACCAGTAAGAGGGAGAAGATACCCCAACCCTCATCCTGGGGAGCTCCAGCCTGCTGACCAACCTTGGGACTTCCCAGAGTGGCCAGGCCCCTCATGTGTGTCTGGTGGGGAAGGGAGGCTGTCTTGAACCATCCAAAGGCGCCATTCCTCCCAATAGCGGGAGCACCCAGTTCAGGCCTGGATGTGAGCTCAGAGGCCTGGGCACGCCCCTCCAGAACTTCTACTAAGGGGTCCCCTCAGTGCGCCCAAGAGAGGAGAGGGCTCAGGACAAGCAGAACAAAAGTGCCTCCCGGTGGCGGCCTAGGCAGTCGTATTCCATTCACCTTCACAAACACCTGAGCTTGCCTCCTCGGCCAGCCCCTCGCCAGGGGGTAGGGGGACAGGAAGGTCTGGCCCCAGCCCCCTTGCAAGTGCAGAAAGCTGTTTTCCACTTGGAAATCCAAACCATGGTCCCTTCCAGAGCACCCCTGTGAGGACAGGTGGGGAACTCCCCAAAGATTCCTGGGGAGGATTGGGAGACCACAGCGGAGTTCCTGGTTACTGTGTCTGTCTCCCCAAAATCACTTCCACTTCCTTGTCCCTTTCCCCCCCACATGACCTTTCCTTGCCCCACCACCCTGACTCTCAGGTACCCTTTGTCTCTGTCCCCAGAGACCCTTGTGTCACCCTAGCCCTTCCTCATCCCAGGCCCACCTACAGTCACAGGACCCCCACTCTCCACCCTGGCTGAGACTGGGGGAGATGGCTACAGAAACTGAGCAGAGAAGAGGGACCTTGGGATTTGAGTCTGATAGGAGGAAGAAGATTGCACCCCACAGCCATCCCAGCACCTCAATGCAATGCCTGGCACACTTCAGCACCCAATAAAGGTTTGGGGGAGCAAAACATCCAGTACACTTATCACTCCAGATGGGGATAGCTGTGTGGGAAATATGAGGGATTTGGATTAAACCTGCAAAAATCATCCTGTCTAGAAGGGGGGCAAGAGCCCAAAAAGAAGGGGTACTTTATGTCTCCTGGGAATTGTCTGGCTGCCCCCAAAGTGCCATTACTCAGAGGTAAAGGGGCAGCAGGCCTGGCTGGAGGAGGCAGCCTCTCCCCGCTGGTGCCCTCCTGCCTGCCTGGGACTCCTCAGTTCCTGCCCAGCAGGGGCAGGTCTCAGCAGGAAGGCCTTCCGTGAGCTCCTCTTTCTAGCACAAACTTGTCCCAGGGCAAAACAGAAACTCTCAGAAGGCGGCTTTTAGCAGAGCCTTCCCGGCATCTGGGATTTCCCTGTCACCCTCCTCCCCTCCCACGCTGACAGGAGCAGGCTCACACGGGCACACACCATGCCCAGGGTTCACAGACCTCGCTTAGCCAACCAGGACAGCAGCCTCTCCCACCTCCACCCTCCCTCTCCCCATTTCCCTGGTCAGCAGTTCTCCTTCCTTCCCACTCAACAGATAGCATCCCGATGAGCCAGCAGTCGCCCCGTCATACCACGGGCGGGCGGGCGCCGCGCTGGGTCCAGCCAGCAGATCTGGGGATTACATCGAGGCCGACTGATGACAGTAAGAAGAAACTGTCACAGCAGCAAAACCTTCAGCCCGGCGTTTCCAGGACAACTCCTCCCCTTTTCCCCACCTGCCACCCCCTAAAAGAATGGCTGAGTCTGGTGTCATGCATCATCTGGCGAAATCATGCCTCAGAACCATAAACGGAAGGTGGGACAACTCATCCCAGAACGGGGCTGTGCTTGACTGGCCCCAATTACCCCCACCCAGGGCTGAAGAAGTTGCAACTGGGCAGGGGACAGCCCCAGGGGCCCACGGGGCACTGAGTGCCACAGCCTCTGGTGCAGGAAGGAGGTGGGGTGCTGGGCAGGAACAGGGGTGACTGCTTAGAAGTGAAGGAAGGATTGTGCCAGAGAGGAAGGGGCAGAGAGCAAAAGAGAGGAAAGAAGGAGGGAGGAAGGAAGGCAAAAATAAAAAGAGGAAGGGGAGCAAGGAAATAAATGACAACAAGGGCTGCCAAGCACCTATAGTGCATACCCCAATGTTTTCACATTGACTCCTGAATACTGTAAAGTGAGTATAACTCCACTTCACAGAGGAGGAAACTGAGGCCTGGAGAGGTTGAACAAGGATGACCAGCTCAGTGGCTTGCAGCAGAGGAGTGATTGCTGACTACCACTGCTTTGAATGGCCAGTGCATGGTGAGAATAAAAAACGAGCTGACTTGGGTTGTATTGTTTTTTTAAGCTCTCTGAAGACCAGCACCGTCTGCTGCCTGCTCCTGGGGCAGAGCAGACCCCTGCCCCATTCTGTCCCCAGCGCACCGCCATCCTAGTTCACGCTGGCAGACGGCAAACCAGCGATTGAACCGAGTCCAACTGGAGCCAAGGGCCATGTCAAGTCTTCTGTCCCAGGTCAGCACACTGGCTGGCATTCTCTGTGCCATCCCGCCCGCTGCCCTCCCCCTCCACCATCACAGGGATATTCGGACCCCTTCCCAGTCTCCTGGATCCCCTTGTCTGGCCCTGGAGGAGGGGGCTTTCTGCAAAGCCATCGTTGCACATCCAGGAGGCGAGAGCTGCAGGGAAAATTGTGTTGGTTGCCCTGTGAGCTCTTGAATTTCTGTGCCACCATCATCTCCAAAGCCATTCCTGTCAGTTTTGAAGCCTAGAGTCTCCTCTTCCTAAAATCGGTACAAAACTCAAGCACTGGAATTCCTTTTCTCTTTACTCCCTGTTCCTTCCTCCCCTTTACCTCCTGCTTTTAGTCTCTGTGGTGTCTTCACCCATTCAAAACAACTAGACAGCATGACTACTTCGTGCCCGGCTGCACACCAGGATACAGAGAGCAAAACACACTGAGTGCCTGCCTCCGTGAACCCGTATTCCAGTCAAGAAGACAGACAATAAGCAGACTCTTCTGTGCAGGAGAGGACTCTCCAGGGGACAGAAAGGTGGCTGGGGAGTACGTAAGGAGGGAGCTTTAAATAGGGGTAAGAACAAGGACCTGGAAGAGTTGAGGACCCTGCTCATGCAGCTGTTTGAGGAGAAAGAGTTCCCAGTAGAGAACACAGGCAGGCAGGGGTCAGAGGCAGGGGTTTTCTTGTTTATTTGCTGGACCACAGGGTGGCAGAGCTGAGGGGCAGGCAGAGGAAGAGGAAGTCAGGAAGGGAGGCCCTGCAGAGCCCTGTGTGGCCTTTGCTCAGAGTGGGGTGGCTTCCCCAGAGGGGGCTGAACTTGGAAATGGCATGATTAAATCTGTTTTTAAAAGATCATTCTACCTGTGGTGTTAAAAAGCTGAAGGGACAAAGGAGGAAGCAGTTGGGAGAATGCTTCAACAGACCCCATGGGAAGTGACAGGCTTGGCCACCATGGTTAGCAGAGGAGATGGTGAGAAGTCATAAGAATCCAGATATATTTCAAAGGTAGGATTTTCTGATGGAGTAAATGTGGGATATGGAAAATAAAAAACTAACAGGAATAGAAGGTGATTCCCAGATTTTTGGACTAAGCTACTACAGGAATTGACAACCTGGCAAGTAGAATGCAATTAGGGGAAGAGTTTTGGACATATTAAGATTGAGATTCCTATTTGATGTCCAGCTAAAGATATGGATCAAAGAATGTGTGTGTGGTGTGGATGGGGAAGTCTGTGATTGATGGGTGGAGAGCACTTCAAGTCATGAGGCTGTACCATGTCACCATAGAGAAAGAAAAATGATAATAGGGACAAGGGCTAAGCCCAAGGCTGCGACAGGTTGAGGACACCAGGAGAAATTGGCTATAAAACTGAAAAGAAGCATCCAGTGATATGGCAAGAAAATCATGGGAATGTGGTATCTAGAAATCAAAATAAGAAAGTGTTTCAAGGGTGGAGGCACTATAAAGTATGTCAATAAAGGTTAAATGAGCTGAGAACAAACCGCTGAATATATAGCAACACATAGGTCAGTGGAGATCTTCACAAGAAGTATTCTTTTTTTTCCTACTTGTCCTTTTAGACATACATCTATGTGATAGTCAATTCTATAGAACATAACAGTAAACTTGGACTAGAGGAGAAATTTCTCAACTTGACAGAGAACATCCACCAAAAAAACCTATAGCTAAGTCATATTCAAATCTTTCCCACAAAGATTAGGATAAAACAAGGTCATCTCCTCTCATCAATGTTTTTCAGTATCATACTGGCCATCCAAGCTAATGCAATAAGACAAGAAAAGAAAATAAAAGGCATATAGATTTGGGAGAGAAGAAACTAGAGAAGACCTAAGCTGAATAGCCCCAGTCAGAAAGCCCACATGCCTTCAAGGGCATTTCCAAGCATGCCACACAGGATCCTAGCCGCCCAGTCAAGACCAGCCCCTGCTCAGCCACACAATAGACTAGCCTGTCTCTGGATCCTGAAATAGCCACAATATCAATAACAATAACAACAATGTCCAGTGGCTTAGAACTTTTCATGTTCTATCCAGATGTTTATTGCTTTGGGTCTCTCTATCCTGATCAAAGATTCATTAATAATTCAAGACTCTAGATAGAGAGGACTACTTAGTGTTCAGAGGGCACAAAATCATGTGGCTAACTTCCCACACACATACACAGTCAAATTATGGGCGCGCTTTGGCCTCAACTTATACCACAAAAGTGTTGACTGGTGGGAGGCCTCAAGATTTATATCTCCTACTCCCCGTCATGTCTTGCAGTTTGGCTTGTATTCTTTTTTGTCTTTGTACCCTCAGTATCAAGCACAGCACCTGGGACAGAATGGACACTTGACAATTGCTGAATGAATAAATGAGTGAATGAATTTCCTTTGAGTGTCTCATATCAGACATGTGTCTACACTAACCCAAGTGAGCTTTACCAAAGTTCATCTCTTTCATACACAAATTGCCAAGTCAGATGATAAAACATAGACTAAACACTGCTGAATGTTCTTAGACTATTGAATCAATCTATAGAGAGGCAATAAACTGTATTCTCACCATATTGTTTCTTATTCGGAGCTGTGCAGACCCTACACCTCTTCTGCATCCCCCTCCCACCTATTTAGAGGGCTTTATTTGTATAATGCATCCTCTGCGAGTCTCTTCTTGGAGCACTACCAACCTAACTTTCCGGCGGTTAGCCACTCTTGCAGTGGAAAAAGTCTGTTGCATTTATGACCAAAGCAAATTAATGTCCCCATAATGGCAATTGTGGTAAACTTATGGGAAAAATAGGACAATAATGTTTATGTGTTTATATGTTTTTAATGTTTATAGGTTTGAAGTTAGAGCCCTGATCCTGAGGAGAAAAGGTGTGTCTGAGATTGGCGCATTGTTAAGGAGGTTATAGCCATGAACAGTTTCAGCTAACTACCCAAGCTCATAAATGCCTCCAAATGGCTTTTTCGTTTTTATAGGGCCAATCCTCAGATCCCCACACACATAAAAGGGGTGAGAGGGATCCACTAGCCTCATCGGACTCCCAGCTCCTGTTCACCCCACTGTGCAGTTGCTGCTTTGCTTCCCCAGGAGACCATCATGTCTTGCCATTCCTACCGCGTTAGCGCCGGTCGCCGGATGGGCAACTTCAGCTCCTGCTCAGCAGTGACACCCCAGCGCTTGAACTGCTTCCGGGCGAGTTCTGTCTCCTGCAGGGGTGGCCAAAGCCTCCGGGGCCACAGCGGCTTTGGCAGTCGGAGCGTCATCTCCTTTGGGTCTTGCTCACCCCGGATGGCAGCTGTGGGCCCGCGTCCCCTCCGCTGTGGAGCTGGCTTTGGTGCTGGCAGTGGGATGGCCTTTGGCTTTGGTGATGGCAGTTGTGCTGGTCTGGGGTTCGGGGCCGGTGGTGGCTTTGGCTATGGCTTTGGCGGCCCTGGCTTTGGCTACAGAGTTGGAGGAATTGGAGGCCCAGCAGCCCCCTCGATCACAGCGGTGACTGTTAACCAGAGCTTGCTGACTCCCCTCAACCTGGAGATTGACCCCAATGCCCAGAGAGTGAAGAAGGAGGAGAAGGAGCAAATCAAGACACTCAACAACAAATTTGCCTCCTTCATTGACAAGGTACCTTTGACAGCTGAACCTCTGGGTCTGGGAAGATGCGCTAAAATGTATCGGGCCGTTCTTTCCCTTCAGAAGAATTGACCCAGGCCTTAGGACTGACCTTGACCCAGAAGGCATTGTGGTATGATTTCTGGGTAGCTCTGTGGCAGAGCAAGGACAAGCCTAAGGAAACACTGTGTGGTGGGATAGATTAAACCAGCAGTTATGTTTCTGGGGGAAGGCGGAGCAACCAGCCAAATCTGGAAGCATCTGGACAAACTAAGACCTACTCAGAAGTAGCTCCCAGGTTACAAAGGTTAGGACATGGGCCAGATGTCGGTTACTACATGGTTAAAGGCACTTTTGAAATCCTCTTGCTCTTTTTGAGGCTGGCATAGTTTCTGAGGCTGGGTGATCACATCTGTTCATTCTTAAGAAAGGGGGTAGTGGAGTTGAGTAATTCTTTCACACACAAAAAATTTCATATCCTTCCTATGGATGTCCATATTCAGCCAACTTGCTTGAATTGAGGGAGATATTAGGGAACCAGCATGGGGAGCCACTGGTCTTTGGGTTGGTCAGGCTCAGTGAAGTGGAGCCGACACCTTACAAACTATGTCTGCATGGAGTGGGGTGCTCAGGTGTATCTGAGAATGCTAACTCGCCTCTGTGAGCTTCAGTTTCCTGGTCTCTGAAATGAGGGCATTGGAGCAAGTGATCTCTAAATTCTCCACCAGCTCTACAAGTTTCAGCGATGTATCATCTGGGGTGGTAGTAATGACTTCTGACCTGAGAACCCCCCTCCATCTCCTGGTGCACCTCCCACCCATACGAGCAGTGCAAACTGCCCCTCATTCTCTGTAGGGGTGACAGGCACAGTTTTTAGAGACAAGCAACCCCAGCTCGGGCTTCCAATGAACTGGCTTATTGGGGAGATGGTGCAAAAGTCCTTTGGTTCAAAAGCCTCAACTTGCAGCTAAGCTGGGCAAGGACGCTCGGGCCATCTCTTCCAAATCCTACTGAGTTAGAGGAGGAATGAAAGTCAGTGGGAAACAGAAGTTGAGCATCATCTCGAGCCGTTAAAGGACTGGGCTCCACGTAGGTCACGCGGCACTTCAACTGCCATTTCTCTGCCCCTGTGGATTTAGGTGCGGTTCCTGGAACAACAGAACAAGCTCCTTGAGACCAAGTGGAGCTTCCTGCAAGAGCAGAAATGTACCAGGAGCAACCTGGAGCCCCTCTTCGAGACCTACATCACCAACCTGAGGCGGCAGCTGGATACAGAGACCAGTGACCGGGCCCGGTTGGAGGCTGAGAGGAACCACCTGCAGGATGTCCTTGAAGGCTTCAAGAGGAAGTGAGTGGCGTCTGGGGGCTGCACAGACTGAGGTGGGCAAGGCATCAGCCCAGCTCAGATGAGAAGAGCTGCCAGAATTCGGGTGCAGGCTGGTTTCCATACCCAGCCTGAAGACAAGAGGGGCAGTGACAAGTACGGGAGGAGGAGAGACCCTCTGTGGGCCCCCCAGGAAAGGGCATACTTGGAACTGGGCATGGTCTACCCTAATCCCACCTGTGAGTGAGGTGTCCTCTGACTTTGAGAACAGTGCCCAGGTGCAGCAGTGAGTGGGTCCTACTTCCTGTAAGATTAAGTGCGATGACCCTAAGTCTTTGCCAACAGAGGAGCATAGTAAGACCCTACATCCAATTTGAGAAAGTGGAAGGGATTTGGAGACAGTGGGAGCCACTGGTTCCTAAAAGATCTTAAAGACAGGACAAGTGCATGCTAACACATGGGTGGCAGCGGGGAGCAGCCTCCGTGGGGCAGAATGGCCATGAGAGGGCCACTGAGGGGCTGGGGGCCATCGGATATCAGTTCAGCGTGAGAACTCACTCTCTTCACCCTTCCCATCCAGGTATGAAGAGGAGGTGGGGTACAGGGCCAATGCTGAGAATGAGTTTGTGACTCTGAAAAAGGTGAGTGAGAACTGTCATGGCCACTTCACTTCTGCTCTCAGATCACTCCTCCCAGAACCTGCCCGGCAGCCTGCATCTGAGTCTACTCACACAGAGGGGATCCCCCAGGGTCACAGCAGTCTCCCTTTGGAGCTCTGATTTGGCCTCGGGTTATTTAAGATCAGGTCTTCATGAGAGTAGAGGTCTGAAGAGATTACCCAGATTCTTCTTACTTCTAAATCAGCATCCGAAAATGTCCAGCAGTCCCTGCGCGAGAGTGCATGTCCTAACAAGAAGAAATAATCACTAAGCTGCCATTCTACCCAATGTCTTCACCATCCACCCCAAAGCCTCGCCTGGCCTGGGGGCATTGACCTGGACTCCACTTCCAAGGTGGGAACAGCACAAACAACAGGCCTATTATTCTTCTCTTTCATGCAGGATGTGGACACAGCTTTCTTAAATAAGTCTGACCTGGAGGCCAACGTGGATACCCTAACTCAGGAGATCGACTTCCTAAAAGCTTTGTACATGGAGGTAAGAGCCATCCCCTTGGAGACATCCAGGGAGGTCAGTGCTTGGAGGCTTTGTCTGGACAGGCGTGCTTCCTGATTTTTAGGGTCCCCCATCTTTCCTCTCACCCAAACCTACAGCCTCTGTGTGTTGCAGAAGGTAAGGTTAGCAGGCTTCTCAGCAGCCAGACTCGGGTCTATGAGTGAGTCCCTTTGATGTGTCATCTACCTCCTTGTTGGCCAATCTGAAGACTGGGGTCTAGGAGGGGCACTTCCTGTCTACTGATCAGAGAACACGGGAAAACTGATATGTCAGGAGATGTAAAAAAAAAACAAAACAAACAAAAAAAAAACTGACCCAATTAGTCAAAGGAACCATCTTTTGTTCCATAGGTGGTTTATTTGTTCTGTATAACCCGCCGGAGAGGAACGTCTGGCACTGAGTAGAAAGGCTGAAGAACATTCTGTCTAGACCCTCACTTTGTAGGCCAGTTCCAGTCAAGCCCTGGTTCTATTTAAGACTTGAGATATAGGAATTCCTAGACCACCATGTTCTAATATCAGCTCACCATGACAGGTGACCAACACAGGCACTTGCGGATGTTCCAAAGAAAATTGTTAAGTCCTGTCATGGTTTGCTCCCTTCCACCTCGGGGGAGGCCCCCGGGGCCTTAATGTTTACCTAAGTGGGTCAGAGTGTTAAGGGACGCCTCTGAGTTTATATCAATGGTTTCAGTCAAACTGAAATTGTTCTCCATCATGTCTTTTTCTTTGTGGATACCGTGGAGGGGCTGCCCACCACCCTGCTATGAACCAATGAGTGGTGCATTCTGCTCCTGACCCCTCATCCCAGGGGCTGAGCATAGTCATGGCCACTGAAGGGACTCTGAGCCATCAATCTTGCTGTTCCTCCAACACAGGAAATCCAGTTGCTGCAGTCACACATCTCAGAGACTTCGGTCATTGTGAAGATGGACAACAACCGGGACTTGAACCTTGATGGGATCATCGCAGATATCAAGGCCCAGTATGAGGAGATCGCCAGACGCAGCCGGGCTGACGCTGAGGCCTGGTACCAGACCAAAGTGCGCAGGGGCATTGCAGGAGGGTGTGGGCAACCCATGTACAAGGGAACAGCCCCAGTGGAGGTCGGAGGCGCCCAACTCAGGGACGGTCTTGACTCAATCTTTGAACCTTTAAACACCTCTTCTCCCATCCTCCCCCACCCCACTCTCCAGTATGAGGAGATGAGGGTGACAGCTGGCCAGCACTCTGACAACCTGCGCAATACACGGGATGAGATCAACGAGCTGACCCGCCTGATCCAGAGACTGAAGGCAGAAATCGAGCACGCCAAGGCTCAGGTGAGTGGAGGGGAGGAGAGAAAGCCCCAGAGGGAGGAGAGACAGGACGCCAGGTGTTGGGGGCCCCAAATCTGATGAGGCGAGAGAGAGTACAGCAGGACCTAGAAAGAGAGGAATGGAGAGATCAGTCCAAGAAGGCTTCCTGGAGGAGGAAAATACATAGAAAGGAAAGAGAGTCTCCCAAATAGAAGGGAAGGCTTAGAGGGGCAAGTAAGGCAGAAATATAAGTCTCTTCTATGCATCTGTGGCTCTCGGAGCAACAGAATTCAAGAAGTGCAAATCAGTGGGGATGGAAACTGAAGAGAAGCAATATTCCCCCCTCTGGTGACATTAAACTACAAGATCACAATCCCTTGGGAAAGCAGGCCCGTGAGCTCCATCTCTGGCTTGGCACCAGGCTGTGTTCCTGCCAACAGGGAGCTGTGTTTCTAGCCCCACCTGGGGATCCCTGTCCCTGCCAAAGCCCACTTGCAAACTGTCCTCCCTGCAGCGGGCCAAGCTGGAGGCCGCCGTGGCCGAGGCAGAGCAGCAGGGCGAGGCCGCCCTCCGTGACGCCAAATGCAAGCTGGCCGATCTGGAAGGCGCCCTGCAGCAGGCCAAGCAGGACATGGCGCGGCAGCTGCGCGAGTACCAGGAGCTCATGAACGTGAAGCTGGGCCTGGACATCGAGATCGCCACCTACAGGCGCCTGCTGGAGGGCGAGGAGAGCCGGTGGGTGCTCCCAGGCAGCAGGAGGGAATGTGGTCAGACATGGGCGACTAGAAATCTAACTAGGAGGGGGAGCGGGAGGAGGCCAGTGAAGAAGTGCTGAGATGACACTCTCGTGAGTGACATAACTTTTCTGCAAACACGAGTCAGGTTGCCCGTGGCAGGGGTTGGAAGATGCACTAGACTTCTGCTTCCCAACTGCAAGTTTGTACGCAGGAGGCACCAGAAGCAGAGGGAGATTCGCTTGCCAACTACTTTGTTTGAAATGATATTAACACATTTCCTCAAATATTCTGATTTAATAACTGAGGGGTGGGATCTAAGAACATGTGGTCTTGTGAAGCTCCCAGATGTTTGCACCGGCAGGGTTGAGAGCCACTGGGCCACTCCGCCAAGGAAGCCTGTCTGATAGCAAGCAGGTCCTCACAGTGACACTCAGGGACCAACGTGTGTCTTTCTCTCTCCAGGATCTGCGAAGGTGTCGGACCAGTAAATATATGTAAGAAACTTAAATCTTCCTCTTCACACACTTCTCTCCTGGGACTCTTCCTTTAACATTGGACTTAGGAGCCCACAGCTGGCGGGTGTCACAGTCGGGGAGCAGGGACCACGGAGCCCTGCCTGGGGACATCTCCTGGGCTGGGGCCTGAGCTCCCCCAGAACCTGCCTTCCCAGCGCTAAGTAGTCACCAAAGATTGCAGGCTCTACTGGTGGGAGAGTGTTCTGGAAGAACCTTTTTGTTTTGAGTGGCCTTGGTCTTCACGGGTAAAGTCCAGGGGAGAAATGGAAAGAGATGGAAAGACCTCTGTCAGGGAGTTCTCCCCCAGGGGCAGGGGCTTGGCTGAGACTGAGTGGAAGTCCCTGCAGCCACCAGACAGAATACTGGTTGTGCCCAGAGTGCCCCAGGCACAGTGCTGGCCCTGCAGGCAGGGCACAGAGAAGGCAGCTGTGGTCCCCCCGTCTAGAATGTTAATCTTCTTGAGGATGTGAGTCCAAGCTCACCCTAATCCTCAAGGAGCCCTGGGGGCAGGCAAGCAGGGCATTGCCGTCTTCCTTTTGCCCACTCAGAGAAAACACCTCATTTGCTAGAAGTCAATCAGTGATACAAACAGAATCACAAGCCGGGTTTCTGGTACCAAACGCGGGGTGTGCACAGAGGCACGGTGGAGCCATGCCGGACAGGGTGGGCCAGATGGCAGTGCCAGCAGAGAGACAGGAGGAGGCTTTCTGAGGAAAACAAGCTTGAGTGGGGGTTACAGACAGCATGAGGGAGTCTCCGAAAAAAAGGGTGGCTGCTGGTCTTTGCAAGATTTAGTCAGACTGGGGGCATGGGGCATGGAGTGGAGACCAGAGCAAAGCCACCACAGGGTCAGGGGAAAATGACAAGGAGCAATTGTTCAGGGTGGGTGGCGATGTGGGCACCGCCAGATTTCATGGTCTAACCGGAAGAGAAAAGCAACGGCTGTGTGGAGGCTACTGCTCCAGCCATCTGGATAGTCCAGCTCACTGCCCCTCACATCACCGACCTCACCTTGGCAAACAGAAATGACAGTCAACCCAGAACTAAAGGCGAACATCCGGGGAATCAGTTGGCCTCCTACTTTGATTAGAATGTTTGACTTAGTGGAGTCACAGCCTTTGAGTCAATGAGACAAGAGCAGGGGAAATGGTGTAGGCTGTGTAGTCAATAGGGACCACTTCAACCAGGCCCCCTCCCCGATGCCACCAGCCCTGTACCTCCTCCCCGCCCCCCAGCAGCCTTTCCCAGCAGGAGCTGGGAGGACTGAACCCCAGAGTGGGCCACCTTGCTGGCAGTGAATGTTTCTTCCTCCCGCAGCCGTGAGCAGCTCCCGGGGCGGCCTGGTGTGCGGGCCTGACGCCATGGTCAACGGTTCCGCGCTCTCCCGCTGTGGCGTCACCTACTCCAGCAGCAACAGCGTCCGGTACGGTGGTGGAGCCTGCAGCTCCAGCCTGGGCGGGGGCTCCCGGGGGGGCTCAGTGCTCCTCGGCGAAGCCTGTGCCCCCAGCATGCCGCTGCCCACCGAGGGGGGCTTCAGCAGCTGCAGCGGGGGCCGCAGCAGCCGCAGCTCCAGCGTCCGCTTCGCGTCCACCACGACATCCTGCCGGACCAAGTACTAAGTGCCAAGCCCCCGCAGCCACTGCCGGAGGAGAATCATCCAATGTCTCCTGCTCCCGTCCCTGAGGTGCCTGGACTCTGGGCCTGAGGGGGCTCCAGCTACCCCTCCTGCCAGGAAGTTGGCCGACACCCTCAGCTCCCCCGGGGCCGCCCTGCCTGGCCGGTGTCCATGGGCTCCATCTCCAACCCAGGCCAGACTGGCATCTCCCTGACCCCTGGTTGCCTTTGGATCACTCTTCACCAACCACCTAACAGTCTCAAGAAATGCAGATTTGACACGATTACAAAAATTGGTGCTATGGGGAGCAAAGGAATAGTCCCAAATCAAGAGGAAGGTGTTGGGCACCATTGCTGTCGGTGGCTTTGGGTTAATTTGGAGAACAGAGTTGATTGTCCACTCTGCTGGCCTCTTTAGCCTGCCACCCTGTACTCCTTCCTCTTTCTGACCCTGGCAGGAGGAGGTTCTTTCCTTCTCTTCCTGACCCCAGAAGTCCTTGGTGACCCAGGGATTCCTACACCCGCTGAGATAGTTTTTCTTCCCGTGGCTGCTTCTCTTCCTGGGTTGTTGCTTTAACTCCAGCGTGTGAGTGCCCGAGGTGGTGGGGTACAGGTGGAGAGAGGGGGTCTGCCTCAGTCCGTGCACCCCACCCCTGCTGACGGTGTGAGGGAGGCCCAGCCCTGTTTGCTGCAAGCCCCTGGATAGCCTGGGGTGGGGTGGAGTGCCTGTTTGTACTGCGCTTTGTGTTTCTGGGTTTCCAATAAAATTGCCAAGCTCACATCACAGACTCTGGCCTCTCCTTCCAGAATCACACTGGGGTGGGGGAGATTGCCTCCTAGACTGCACCAGCCCTCCCCACTGAGGACTTGCCAGGGGCAGAGGCCGATGCTCTGGGTACAGGGTTGGTGCTGAAGAAAGAGCCCTTCCCTGGAGGGGCTCACGTTCAGTAGGGAGAGAAGATGTGGGCAAAGACCCTGAACACAAGAGCCCAGCAGCCCAGTTCTCTTCAGGCATTGCCCTACCCCCCAGGGATGCCTCCTTCCCACCAGTTCCCTCCCCAAGCCCCACTGCAGCCCCAGTTCCTTTGGGATCATTATAGGGACCTCCTCCACGTTCTGTGTCCAGCCACTTACTCACGACCACGCTGTGAGAGAGGTCTTTCTCCCACGGAAACTTGAGCATGGCTCTCCCTTGCACAGGCCGTCCATGGACCCATTGCTTTCTAGAAAAAACTCAAATTTCTTAGCATGGCATTCAGGTCCTGGGTGATCTTCCCAGAGACTCCCACCCCCTGCCACTACCCCCCTCCCCGTACACCCCCTTCCAGACTCTCATCCTTTATCTGCTTATCCAACAAATATGTGATAAGTGCTTACTACGCAATCCTGGAAAACAGCAGTGAACAAGAGTTGGTCCTTGCCTTCAAAGAGCTTACACGCCAGTCTGATAGCTGGGCAGGTAAATAAACTATGCTTTGATAAGCTCAGTGCTATGCTAAAAAGAAAAATCAATATTGCAATGCACAGAGGAGCAGTCCAACCCAGATTTGAGGTATCATTTAAAGTTTCTTGGAGAATGTGATGCCCCAGCAGAGATATGAAAGATAAAGAATGGGTCATTTTGATCCCTGGCCAGGGAGATTCCCACATAGCACAGCAGACCTCTCCTGTCTCACCCACTGCTCCCCTCAACAGTATGTTTTGGTAGATCTGCCTGTTTTGCTCCCCACTCTGTCTCTGGTGAATCCTCTCACCCCCTGCACCTCTGGCCTACACCCCAGTTCTTGTATGCATAAATAAATAAAAATAAATCTTTTTTAAAAATTCCATTTTCTAAGCAGAGGAAGCAGGAAAAGAAGGCCCCAAAATATGGAGGGGGTATTGAATGTTTTTCTTTTCTCTCTCATGGCTTTGTCCTAACTGCAAAGCCCAGTTGTGGGACTGCGCCACAGCTAACACTCCAAGGAAACACGTTCTCTCTGGTTGGAAGAACCAGGAAAAGAGAGCCTTGTAAAGGGAGAAGGTAAGGAATGGGGGGGGGGGCCAGAGAAGGGGGTTCCTCTCTGTGTGAATCCACCAAGCCCTGGACTCTACCTCCAGCTGCACGTGATTGAGAGACCCAAAGCAAATACTTTGAAAACTGAACTCTAATTTAAAACCACTCCCCAAGTTTCAGATCAACTCTGAGTAGCCCCACACAGGACAGACACAAAGCAGCAAACGAATGGGGGAAACTCTACTAAGTTTGGAATCACTGATGGGAGAAAAAGCAGCAGAACTTATAGTCTAAACTTGATGAAACTGAATCCCTACTAAAAGAAAAGAAAACAAAAATAAACATTCTTCAGAGAATTTTAGCAATACCAAGAGTCTACACCTCATAGTATTTGGAATGTCCAGGATGCAATCTAAAATTATCTTGAAATTCAAGGAACCAGAAAAAGGTAACTAATTCTCAAGGAAAGCAAAAATCCACAGATGTCAAGTCCAAGGTGATACAGATGTTGAAATTGTAACACAGAGACCTAAAAGTACTCTACATCTATGTACCATGAGATCAGGTAAAGAAGTTTGAAGTGAAGGAAAAGGTAGTTCTCAGCAAAAACCAAAACTCTCAAAGTAGTATCAACTGAAAATTTTAGAATTGGAAAATACTGTATCTGAAATTTAAAAATCCTTGATAGGTTCCTTAGCAAAAAGGAGAAGACAAAAGAGTCAATAACTTGAAGTTAGATCGACAGAAATTATCCAAACTGAAGAATAAAGAGAAAAGAAGATTGGTAAAACAACTTTTAAATTAGAGGAAAACATTATATAGAACATTATACAGAAAGGAACAAGAATTTAAATTACCACAGATTTCTCGTCAGAAATCATGAAAGACTGAACACAGCAGGCCAACAGCTTTAAAGTGCTAAAAATTAAAAAAAAAAAACTATCAATGCACAGGAGAGACCCCAGGCCCGCATGCGGGGTTCCAGAGTGGCCAGAGGCCTCGTGAGTCTCCATAACAATGCACTGGCCTGAAATGTAAAAGACATAAATAACAATAAAAATATATATTATATAAAAAAAAAAAAGGAAAAACAATGCACTGGCCTGGGGGTCTCCCTGGTGGCACAATGGTTAAGTGCTGCGCTGTGGAGCTGTCGGCAGTGGAGACACGAGAGTTCGATGCCCGACCGGGGAGATTCCCACATGGCACAGCAGACCTCTCCAGCCTTGCCCGCTGCTCCCCTCAGCAGTGTATTTCCATCCATCTGCCTGTTCTGCTCCCCACTCTGTCTCTGGCGAACCCTCTCGCCCCCCACACCTCTGGCCTGTACCCCAGCTTGTACTCATAAATAAATAAGTCTTTAAAAAAAAAAAAGAAGAAGAAGAAGAATGCACTGGCCTGACTGGCTCCTGCCCAGACCTGCAGAAGCCTCTCCAATTTCTAAGACCCCAGTAGTTTCACCGCCTGAACCAGAGAGGCCTGAACCCATGTCAAGGAGAGAAGAAAACAGAATAAACATACAAGAACATTACCCTACTCCTATACTCTTTAGTATTTATGGTATATACAGAATGACCAAAATATAGCCTAGTAAACATGATGGCGTGGTCTGGTGGGCCGTCAGTGTCAGCTCTGTCCCTGACAACTATAATTCAGGGTGGAGAGTAAACAGGAGGGGCGAGCATCTGATATGAAGCTATCAAGTTTGACTCTGAGAAGCCCGTGGCAGATGAGACTAGGTGGCCCCCGAAACCCAGGCCTTCTCCTCTGCTGTGTGGCCGAGGCCTGCAAGGCGCGGGGCCCCAGCATGTGCTCAGGACCTCCATGCTTCACCCACCCGATTTGTTCAATAGCGTCCCACAGTAGGTGCTTCTATTTCCCCTTTGATAGATGACAAAAGCCAGGCCCAGGGGTGTCCAGTGACAGAAGCAGCGACATTCTGTCTCTAGAACCCATGCTATCACCACCATGTGATTCTGCCCACCACTTCAGCTCAACAGGCCTCGGGTTGTTAAGCCATAAAACGGGGAACTATTTCCACCTTCAAAGAGTTGTTGTGGAGATGGATGCAAAGGTACAAGGCAAGGGTTTAAGCCCTGCTGGACACACAGTGGGGACAGCACAAGCAGTTGCTCTTGTTCTGAGCTGGCGGGGGCACATCTAGTTCATCACTCACGGCAGAAGGTGGTGGTCAGACATTCAGCCAGGGCAGCACAAATGCGGTGGATTCCGGAGCATCAGTGGCCTGTTTCCTGCCTCTCGCAGAAGTGGCAGAGCCTGAGCAGCAGGAGGACCCCCCCTCCCTTCAGTCTCTGGGCCCGTGGAGCTCGCCCGCCAGCTGTGGGGGTTTGCTGCCCTCTGCTGGCCGCCACTTTCTGGGCGCGCTGCACAGGGATTTTCAGAAGCTGTAGGATTTCAGCACTGTATGGCGATGAGGAAGATGGGAGCTTAGAGGCCTTTAAGATAAGCTATTTCCTCCAAATTGTCTTTAGAACAAAAAAATTACAACAGTAGAAAGCAAGCTTAGTAAAGAAGCCTGCCCCCTTTCCCACCACGCCAGCAGGTGATCTTCCCACCACTCTGCACTTCTGTTCCCACAAGACACTAGGCACACCACAGCCTTGGAGCAGGTGAAACTGTGGCAGGATCTGGGCCCTGTGTTCCAAGCTGGGGGTGCTTCCTGCAGTTCACGGGCCAGGGCTTCCCACAAGGTGACCTCAGATACCTCCCACGATGTCCTTCCCTTTACACACATCATCAGTCACAGTGTTCACCGAGCACTCACCATAGTTCAGTGAGGGCCCTCAGGGAGCTGATGGGGGGAGGGGAAGGACAGCCTGTAACCACTAAATAGAATAAACAAGCTAGGTACAGAGTATATTAGGAAGTGTCAATTGCTACGAAAGAAGAAAGAGATGGGAGCAAAATAAGCCTGTGAGGGTGCTCTGGGAGTGGAAGGGCAGGTCACCATTTTGACAAAGGGACAAGGAGTCTTTTTTTGTAAACTGATGTTTGAGCCAGGTGTCCCACAGGTGGCAGTGGAGTAAGTGGTTGAGGGAAAAGCATTCTGGGCAGAAGAAACAGCCATTGCAAAGGCCCTGAATCAGGAATGTGCTGGGTGTTCTGAGGAGGGCAAGGAAGCAGAGGGAAGAGATGAGGTTAGAGATGTAACTGCAGGAAAAGACAGTGCAAGGCCCTGCTGGACATTCTGAGGCCTCTGTCCGAGCAGAGGAGTCACTCAACCCAATTTAATGTTTAAGGGACTCACTCTACTGTGCTGAGAATGGAGGCGAGAGGGCCGGGGTCGGTGGGGGAGACCAGAGCAAAAATCTTAGCTGTTTTTATAACTATAATATATATATATATATATATTATATATTATATATTATATATATTATATATTATATTATATATTAGTATGTAATATATTATTAATATATAATATATATTAATATATATTATGTATATTATATTATATATTATTATATATATAGCTTTATAATGCTGTTTTCCTCCCAAGGTTTAGGAAAATGATGTTAGTCCTAAGAAAAAGGGAAGAAAACATACAAAACCATAATACAGTCCAATCATGAATTTGGAGACTGCATTTATTCAGCATCTCTGACCCAGAGTCGCCACGAGAAACAGCAAAGCCAGCTGGGAAAGCTCCTGCAGGAAGATGTGGAGAGTGGCTTGGGAGGCAAAGACAGGATTTCTGGGGACCCCCGAGGGAAACTGAGCAAAAAGCCAGGGCTGCGACCAGGCAGCGGCTGAGGGCTACACTGGGGAGGGCATCCAGGCCCTCTTATGGCTCCAACCTCATTCTTCTCTCAGAGGTCCTGTGTCACCCCAAGTCCTGTGAAAGCCAAAAGCATTATGGGGCAGGAAGACCCCTCCTCCACCATCCCCCAGCTGAATGCAAACACCAGGAGGTGGTGTGGAATTGCAGGCATGGGAGAGCAGCTGAGAAGCCCAGCAGAGCTGAAAGGCGCCACAGCCTGTGAGCACCAGCTTGAAGGCCCAGTCGGCCAGGATGGGGAGTGAGCCCAGGCAGATACAAATACAAAATCATGGGTGTCGGCGGGCAGCCCTTCCTGTGTTCCAACCAATCCAGAAAGCCTCCCCAGAATCAGGGGGATATAGGACTGTAGAAAGAGCAGAAGGGACGAGAGGGATTGAGCTCCGGTACAGGGAAGGGCAAACTCATCCCCAATATGCATCCCGCCTTAAGAAACACTTAGGAGGGCGGACTGGGCGTGAGTGAGGAGGCCTCTGGGGAAACCCTAGGAGTGGAGCTGGTTCAGAGGGAGTCACAGTTGCCTGCACCTCCAGGGTGGGGCAAAGAACCTCTCTTACCCAATTAGCTCTGGGAGACTTCCTGGAGGAAGCAGCCTCTTGAATGGGGACATGGGTTTTTGAGTGCACATTCCTCACAGGGGTGTGTCTAAAGGTGTGGATGCAGAGTAGAACAGGACCAAAGAGGGTGACGAATGTCAGTGCCCCACAAGAGGGTGTGGAAGGAGATGATTGCGTTACCTGAGGATCCCCTGAAAGGGCATTTTTATGAGCTGCCCACTGAGACAGAGGAGAAATGACCGCCTCCCTCTAACTAACTAACTCACAAAGGCTTCCTGGAAGAGGCGGCCAGCTGTGCTGGGACATTGCAGGCAAAGCTGTGACAGAGAAGAAGGCTTGCGAGTAGGGGTGGGGGGGTGCGGGAAACCAATAAGAGCACAGGACATGGTAAATGAGGGCGTGCTGAGTGGGGCTCCTACCCTGCTCCTGGACGACAGCCCCTCTCCTGCTGAGCAGAGCACCCAGGGATGGGCAGAGGTGGCCACAGGGCCGGGGTGCTCTGTCCCTTCCTTGGCAAAATTACACGGCAAAAGCCCGGGTCCTGTGGGTCTGCACAGATTCTTTAGGGAGCTGTGCCTGGCTGGCCTGGTCTGAGTCCCTCACTCACCCTGGTGACCTGGAGACAGCCTGTGAGGAAGCAGCCCCCCTCCAGCCCAGCCCCTTGATCCAAAGTCCCATTGGCACAGCTGAGCAGCCCTACCTGCCCCTTCTCTATCAATGATTATGCCAACTTTTCCTAGTGCCCACAGCCACTCCCACACACCTGACCAGTGTTCAAGGCTCCGTCTGGGTATTCAGTTGCTCCTGGGTAGGGACCCACTGAAAACAGGGGGGCTTTCCCCAGCCCTCCTGAGTCCCCTGGTCCCCCGCCCCAAACCTTGTGCCTAGAATGGCGGATGAAGAGAGTTGTGTCTGTATGTTGGGGACATGGGGGAGCAGCTGATATGAGAGCCTCCCTCCAGGACAAAGCCCCTACTTCCCTCCTGCCTCCAGGGAGGGGCAGAAATGGATCTAGTTCCATCCTTTTCAATAAACTGAAGGAAAGCAAAGCTTATTAGAGTTAAGGAGAGGGTGAGGTTTTATGGCTTTCTGAGCTGGCTGAGCAGAGGGTACACCCATCCCCGCCTCCCATGCTCGGCCTCCACCCACCTCCCCACTTTCCAAGGGCCCAATCCCTCTCGGCCCCCCCCCACAACAGTCCCAGGTCTACACAACAGTCAGCAAGCTCCCAGGCCAGTGTACTTGGATATACCCTGGGACCCAGCTCCACAGAGCCCACACTAAACAGCAGGAGCTGAGAAACCACTTCCTATTCTCCCCAATATAATCTCCCCTTTCCACCCCCAGCGTTCACCCCAAATTTTTATACTACTGAAATCAGGTTTAAGAAAACAGTAAAAGCAGTCTTGAAAGAGTCATGGAGATGAATGAGCAGAGGCAGGGAAGCCCGTGGGCAGCGAAAGGAATAGGCCGCACTCTGCCAGGTGAGGGGTGCCAGCGGTGTGGGGGCGGGGTGGCCTGAGAGAAAGCAAAAAGTCCCTTTCCTTTATCCAGAGTTTCTTGTCCCTAAAGCACATTGTTCTGTATTATCCACTTATCTGCCCAACAATCCTGGGAGGAAGGATAAACCTTGCTTTACAGTCAAGGAAGCAGAAGCCCAGAGAGCTTAAGAATGTCTCCAAAACCACACAGCTCGGAGCCGTCCCTGCTAGCCCCTGACCCAGGCCTTCCGCTGCGATTCCACTGCCCAGTTGCTCAGTCCCTGCTGCTTCCCTGGGTGAACACAATCCAGAGATCTGGAGGGAGCAGCTGGTAAGGCCACTGCTCCTCCCACAGCGGCTGCCCCGGGCCTCTCTGCTCTGCTTGAAGGACAGGGGGGATGTGGAGGGAGAAACCAGCTGGCTGGGTCCTGAGGGCAAGCCAGGCTATGGCGACGAGGGCAAAGACAGGAACAGCGGGCATCTGAGGCTGCGGCGTCAGGGAACAGAGGCACCATGGTTGGGTCTGGTTCTGGGAGATGCCCCGAGGGGCATTCCCTGCAGAGAGGCCCAGAAGTTCTTCACACTTTGGGTGTCTGACTAGAGCCTGTATCCCCCAGTACTGTGCTTAACAAATGTGAAAAGAGCCAGGCTCCCAGTGTCCTCAGATGGGAAAAAGCTGCCTCCCCAAACCTGTCTCTGTGCAAAGCAGGTTCTAAATGTTCCTCAAAGGGCTGACACTCCTGGGGCTGATGAACAAGACGAATACATCCTACGGCTGATGGTCTTGACAGAAAGAGCGGTTCACAATTTCTTCTTAAAGAATCAAGGGCAGGCACCCAGAGCAAGTTCGTAACTGCCAAGTTATCACAGGATTGGGCCCTCCCATGCTTTGGGTCAAGAAAGAGAAAGTGGCTAAAGGGAAGCTCCCCATTACCACAATGGCTATTATTGTGGCCGCTGAGAGTTGAGTGGCTTGCAATTTTGCTGAGTGAGAAGCGAGGCACTCGAGCAAAGCCTGCTGGGCTGGATCCAGAAGGTTTTCAGAGACCATGTGTTCCAGCCCTCTGTCCTATAGGGAACCTGGTTAACATCGCCCTTCAGGAGTTAAGTCACCTTTCGGGCAATGTCGCCTGGGTGGGCTTGGACTGACCTATCAGCTCTTGAAACATAATGATTTAGTTGCAAATGTGGCCCGGGTGGAGTCAGGAAGACAGAGGTAATCACCTCCTGTGGTCACGCGACCTGGGACCCTAGAATTTCTCCCTTGAGATTGTGGCTCCAGCCTTTACCCCAAACCCAGTCGCCCAGACTGTTGTGGAGTTCAAATTCGTCTCCAGGTGTGGGTTGAGGCCTCCTCATAGGAGACTGCGCGAAAAATTAATTACTTAATATATGTAAACGAGCTTTGAAGATGAAAAGTGCAAACACACAGTATCCCTAATAACATCTTCAATGCTCATGGAGTCCCAGAGTCGCCGCTGAGCTCACCTTTAAGATGAGTCCTTGGGGAGTTGCTGGCAAACTCCCCAAGCCAATAAACAACATAAAATGAATTTTCACTCCTTTTATGCAACCAATCCCAGCTCTCCCCACAAATAAAAGGACCAGAGAGGATCAGAGAGGCCAGAGGATTCTAAGTACCCGCCACCCTCGCAGACGTCCACAGCACCCAGGCTCAGACCCACACAATGTCGTGCCGTTCCTACAGAATCAGCTCAGGATGTGGAGTCACCAGAAACTTCAGCTCCTGCTCAGCTGTGGCCCCCAAAACTGGCAACCGTTGCTGCATCACTGCTGCTCCCTACCGAGGCGTGTCCTGCTACCGGGGGATCACTGGCTTTGGCAGCCGCAGCCTCTCTAACCTGGGCGCCTGTGGGCCCCGCATGGCTATGGGTGGCATCCGTGCCGGGTCCTGTGGCCGCAGCTTTGGATATCGCTCCGGTGGGGTGTGTGGGCCCAGCCCACCCTGCATCACCACCGTGTCTGTCAACGAGAGCCTGCTCACCCCCCTCAACCTGGAGATCGACCCCAATGCACAGGGTGTGAAACACCAGGAAAAGGAACAGATCAAGAGCCTCAACAGCAAGTTTGCTGCCTTCATCGACAAGGTGGGTGTCCTTGATCATACCCTTCCTGAATCCCACCCATGCTCAGGACTCACTTTAGACATTGAAGAGAGGAGTCAGAATGGCAGCTAGGTTTGAGACAACAGAGAAATGGAGATCAATCTAGGTAGAAAATCAAGTTTCATCATTTAATTCCAGCAAAGGCCCAGCATGATCCAGAAATAGTCTGTGATCTAAAGTGCGTGTATGCTTCTGGACACAAGACAACACAGGAATGTCAGAGCTGACTCTGAAAAACTGGACTCGGCTCTGGGTGTCGGGATAGTTAGAGATGATGGGGAGAGCCAAGGCTGCATGACTTGTGGCACCAGGCAGCGTAGAAAGCAGCTGGAGCATGGCTGGGAGCCACACTCCCCATCCTCCCTCTGCCCCATCCTCCCTCTGTCCTCAACAGTGTGAAGCTCAGGTGTGTTGTCTTCTAGATATTTGTGTGCTTGCTGTGAAGATTAATGAGCTTGTGCATAAAACGTGCTGGCAACAGTAAGCACTCAATAAAACGTCAACTGCTATTATTTTCAAGAACAGGAGTGATTCCGGAGGCATGACAGTTAACCAACCCAGGCTTAGCAGCCACCTTCATGGATGGGAATGCAGAAGAGCAGGTGGTGGGAGGAGGCCCGCAGATACAGAGTGCGAAGAACACTGCACTGTTGTGAGGCGCCTTGTCCACGAGGCCTCACTCCAGCAGAGTAGACAGGACGAGGTTCTGGGGTCCCGATCAGGGGCCCTGGGGTGATAAGCTTCCTGATAGCCTTTCTCTTTAGTGACTTTAATTAATCTTCAAAATGTTCCAATGGGGCAGGTATTATTATCTCCATTTTTTGAACAACAAATTGAAACTGAGAGTTTAGATGACCTGCTTAAACTAACTCGTGGACAGGCAAAGGCACCTCAAGGAACACAAATCCTTCACTTCTGTCACTTATTTATTCTGTGACAAGCAGTTCATCATTTCACACCTTGGGGTTTCAATCTCCCCATTTGTACTATGGAAGAAATGCTATCTACCTTCCCAAAAGGTTGTGATAACTGAATGAAATTGATAGCTACAGACATAGACACAGGGCTGTGTGTGTGTGTGTGTGTGTGTGTGTGTGTGTGTGTGTGTGTGTGTGTCTCAGCATAGTGTCTGCATCACACAGTAAACAGTCAATGTGTTCCATAAATGAATAGATGAAGAACAGCTGGTAATTATAGCCATAGTTAAATTGGTTGAGCACTTACTATGTGGCAGGGGCTGTTCTAACTTGTTCAGTCTTCATAACTCTAAGGCAGGCACTGTGATCTCTATTTTAGAAATGAAAAAAACAAGTTCCAAGAAGTTAGACAGCTTGCCTGCTTAAAGGACAGAACTGGAACTTGAGCCAGACCTTTGGCATCAAGCCTGGGGTGCCCCCCTCCCACCCAGCTGCCCCCCTGAGGCTGGGCTTAGGAGCAAGGCCTCTGTAGTTCCAGACACACAACCCCAGGGAGCAGCCCTTGGCCGGCACTGTCTGTTCAGTGACTCTTGGGGCAGAGAGAGCTTTGGGGGACCAGGAGTTCCCACAGGCTCCCCCTGAGTTTCTTTTCTCCACCCTGGGCTACAGGTGCGCTTCT